>CM031243.1:415950704-416110896 GCA_018340775.1 Taxus wallichiana var. yunnanensis
ACCAATGTCTATTTCTTACTAGGACAGATTATTTAGCTCCTTGAGATCATCTCTCTCCTTGAAAAACCAATCAATGGTTTCAATAGGAGAATGTTTAATTGATTTTTCATACTCAAGAGACTGTAGCTCCTCCTCATCATCTTGTAGTCCTTCAGGACATCAAATATACTAAAATCAACAATCTGCTATAGAGATAGCCTTCCATAGTATCTCCTCTGCTTCATAATCATCAAAACAATCTACCTAGTCATCTTCAATATAAGGAAGATGTTGATAACCCATTCGAAATTGGAAGAAATGAACTCCTTAATGTCAAAGTAATTTCTCAAACTTATAATAATGAAGAGTGATAGGAGCAATTGTTCTATCCACATTCCGAGCACCTAGGGCGATCTTGTAGGTGTAATTACAGTGTGATTGGGAATTGAATACCTGCACGATCTTATTGTCTCTAAAAGTTCTATGTAACTTGTCTAATTGTCTCTGATTTCTACCAAGACCATCTTATCACTATAATACATGGGAAGTTTGGGGGCTTTCCCTCAAATCCAGCCAATCTTATGTATGAAAACTTTCTAAATTGGGTGAAGAAACTGTCTAAACACTAATTAATTGTTTTGCCTCATCTGAAAATCTTTTAGTAGTATCTCCCTCCAACAACATGACAATATACATGGGGAATGCCTCATTCACCCTCCTAAAGTGATGATTGTTGATCTTCAGGGTCAACTATGGACGATACATATAAATGGGGCGTCCTTCTTGTCATCCACGTGGGAGAAACCCAACCACTCTCTATAAGATGCAATAGAGTACATTAGATAGGAGGTCATGTAGAAGGTTTGGGTTGTCTTAACATTTGATAATTACTTAGTCAGGTTATCACAAATGATTCATGCCTAGTTTAAATTCTTCTTACTCTCATGTTATGATCCTCATGTGTGGATTTCACTAACACCTCAAGGTTTTGGTGTAACAGTTCATTACATTTGGTATCAGAGTGACCACTTAGGTTCAAGTCCCTAAGGCACTGGTAGCTACGCTGGGCATTGCGGTGTTTGCCGGGCTCGTATAGGGCAAGTGTTATGAATCTCATGTGTAGATTTCACTAACACCTCGAGGTTTTGGTGTAATGGTTCGTTATATTTGGTATCAGAGCAACCACTTAGGTTTAAGTCCCAGCATGGGCAGCTACGTCGGTATTGTAGTGTTCACCCGGGGCTCGTATAGGGCGGGCGGGAGTCTCAGGCTATATGGGCACAAATCTAGCCTGGAGTCCAAGATACGGAAGCGTGGTGGGATGTTATGATCCTCATGTGTGGATTTCACTAACGCCTCGAGGTTTTGGTGTAATGGTTCGTTACACCTCACATATGATATTAATGTAGGGGCACATCTAAAATTGAAACTCATCAGTGGAGGGCATTCATGTTATCCTGGCCAATAGAGTGATGACGTCTGACAATTATTCATGGAAATCAACTCTGAACACTATCTTAGGCAGCCTTGAGGCTCCTTTCTTAGGGTTCTTGAACCAAGACTTGGCAATTCCGCTCTTGTATTTCTCACTATCTTGATCAAAAAGAGTTTTGGCTCGATCCTTAGTGAGATTGTTTGAATTCTCAACCATGGGAATTATAAGGGGAGTGTGAATGCAATCCTCATCAAGTCATGCCACCACTTGACCCTGAGGATCAATGATTTCTTTTGTATCAGGATCAAAACAAGAGCTATAAGCAAGAATTGTGTCGGTGCACTGAACTAAAATGGGAAAATCCCCTACCAATGTGATCCTACTATTTTTAATCAAGCGGGCCATAGGAGTAGGGTTTTGACAATTGATTTGTGCCCAGAATTCTTCCAAGTCCATGCGTTGTGCTTCACTATCGCCGATGTTTGGTATAGTTGCCTCCAAGGAAGACAAGTGTTCATGACCTTTAAAAATGATCTTCATCTTGCAACCAGGGTAGAAGATTATTTATGAGAAGAGATTCCTTAGTTCTTTGATCAACACCTTGATGTTTCACAATTTCCTTTTTGTACCTATAGATTTAAAATCGATGGAATAAGACTTGACCACAGCTAGAAATGGTGGAAGAGAGAGAGAGCACGAAACGGTCAATAATAGCAATTTGCAAGTGAGGTAGTGAAAATGATCAATTACCCAAATATTTATAAGTATTTTAAACCCAAGTAGGTTGGCGGTGTAATAAATGGGGTAATTAATGCTTGTGTTGACCTTGAAATAATGTGAATTGGGCAAGGTGGATCAAAAGAGCACAACTATCCCATGAGACATCGGTATGCCATGGACGTGCAAAGGCCGAAAGAACCGATTTACGGTAAAAGTGGAAAAATCCTGCGCAAATGTCCCAAGGGACATCAGGACAGATGGGATGTGCAAAGCCGAAATACCCACAATGAATGGAAATCGGAAAAGGTGGGTTTGCGGGGAGATGGCGGTCAAGCGTCACTTGGGACAAGTTGGACACAAAAGCCGAAACACCCACAATACATTGAAATCAGATAAGTCGAAAAAATTTGACACAGACCTTTCGGGACATTGGGACACCAAGACGTGCAAAGCCGAAAAAGCTAATAACAAAGGAAAAGGAAGACCAATTGGCAAAAGTGGAAAACTAGGAAACAAACAACCCGAATAAACTTGGGACATGAGGGATAGAAAAATCCGAAACACTGCGAAAATGCTAAAAAAACATCAAAACTCGAAATTTTGAAAAATGACTAACTATTTTGGAACTAGCTTTTCTCAAGAGACTTCTATAAGGGTTTTAGTAGTCACCAAACCCGAAACACTCCAAGAATAGAGAAGAAAATTTACAACTCATGAAGAGGTAACAACTGGCTCTTTCTAGGACATGGCTTGATTGATAACAAGACATAGTATGCACTTCAAAATCTCGGGGTTTCCAAAGCAGACCACAACAAAGGCATGTTTCTCAATCTGAGTGTATTTCAATTCATGAGCTTTAAGGACATAGCTCATGAAAAAAATGGGTAACTCACACCCCTCAGGATTCTTTTGTGTTAGAATAACAGCTAAAGTATTCTTAGTTGCATAGAAATAGATCAAGAAATCCTTCTCAAAATCAGGACAAACAAGAATGGGATTTTGGGCGATTGTCTTCTTAATGTTTTCAAAAGCTTCCTTCCCACCTAGAGTCCAACCAAAGGATTGCTTTCCTTTCATCATTTGAGCTATGCTCATAGTCAACTCAACAAAATCAGGAATAAATCTTCTTAAAAAATTTATCTTTCCAAAGAAAGAATGCACACCCTTTTTACTTGTAGGGAGAGGAATCCATTGGATAGCCTGAAATATTTTGGATCTATCTTGGTTCCCTCCTTGGAAACAATGTGTCCAAGTAGCTTGCTTTCAGTGACACTAAAAATAGATTTATTTGGGTTGAGGGATACTTCATGTTCTCTGCTCTTTTGAAGAACAGTTTCAAGATGTTGAAAATGATCTTCCCTTTTCTTGGAAAAGACGGTTAAATCATCTAGATACACAACAATGTATTTTCCTTTTAAGGACCCAAAAGCCAAATCCATTGCACTGTTGAAAAGTGGTACTAGCATCAATTAAACCAAATAGCATTCTCTTATAGGAAAAGGTTCCCATGGAGTTGTGAATGTTGTTTCATGTTGATCAAGAACATCAACCTCAATTTGATTGTACCCTGAAAATCCATCCAACATAGATAACATTTTTGAGCTAGTAATAACTTGTAAAATTTGGTCCATCATGGGAAGCGGATAATTCTCTTTGAGGAAACCTAGTTCAAATTTTGAAAATCCACACAAATCCGGATCTCGCCATTCTTTTTCCTTACTGGTACAATATTGGCTACCCATGCTGAGTGATGAATTGGAAAAATTATTTTTGCCTTTAAGAGCTTTTGAATCTCTTAGTAAATGGTGTCTGAAATCTTGGGGTTGTATTTCCTTTGCTTCTGCTGAAAAGGCTTGATTCCTGGTTTTAGAGGAATGTAATGCTGCATCTCCTTTGGCTTGAATGATTTCAAATCTTCATATGAATAGGCAAGCACATCAACATAACTTTTTAATAAGTTCATCATTTTAATTCTTTCTTCTTTTGTGCAACATTTGCCAATGTTGACAAACTTGGGTTCCTCTTTGCTTCCAATAATAACATTTTCATATTCTGTAGAATGATGAACCTCGTGTGATATCTTTGAATTGATATATTGATCATGCTTGTCAAATAAATATTCCAGACTTACTAATCCCTTAGGTATCTTGTTACCTTTCAAATTAATACAACCATCCTTATCACATTCTTCCTCTATTCCTTCTTTAGCTATGGTAGATGCTATTGTCTCACGAGGAACAACTTCACTTCCTTCAAAATACAACTGACATTGATTATCTTGGAGTTTGAGAAAGGAAAGCAAATGTTGATCATCATTGAACACTTGCAATTGTTGGCATTATCTGGTACACTTGGTCTATGTATCATTTCGATTGTAATATTCTCCTGGGAAAAGTCAGGATGAGGGGCCAACAAGGATCAAGAGATAGCTAAAGCATCTAGTCTAGTATTTCTTTCTTGAGGAACAACTTCTATGGAAAAGGCATCCAAGAATTCAATAGAATCCCATACCAGATTTTTGTAGTGTTCTAGTCTTTTTTTCTTGACTGAAAAATATCCCCGACTTTAACGATGATTTCATCATCCCTCATGCACAAAGATTCTTAACCCCCATCTCCTGGCCATTAATAATCCCAAGAAGAGCTTCATACTGCTGTTTTATTATTTGTATTTTCAAACTGAAGCTTGTAAGAAAAAGGATGGGACTTCTTTTAAAGAGAAAATAAGGCCACTCTGCTCCGAACCAGTGAAGAACAAGCGCCATCAAAGTCCACGATCCAAACACCATTAGGGTCATTTATCACACCTTTATAAACTTTCATTTCTTTCTCTGACATGATCATATAGTTCTCATGACCAATATCCTCATAGAGAATTTGTGCTTTAGGATCATCAGTTTTCTGCACAATATACTTAGTCTATCTCTTAGGAAATAATTTCTTCATCTTCCCATTGAATGGAATGAGAGCATAAGACTAGTCCATTTGAATTCCCCACCCATTTCTTTATAGAAGTTTCTACTTAGCAACATGTCATAGGATGGGGGAATATCTGCTACTAAAATAGTGGCTTTGACCCTTTTCTCTGGGAAAGTAGCAAAAGCCACTTATGCATCTTTGATCTTTTATACCAATGACACCTCCTTAATTTCCATGGAATAACAAGAACCAAACATGTGTGTCAAAGTTAGACCTAAAGCATGAGAAACTTTAGCAGGCATAACATTATCTGAGGCTCCCGAATCAATGACACAATTACTGAGCCTATGACCAACTATGAGTAAAGTGATATAAAAAGGCTCAATTTTCTCATTTACGGAAGGTGTTGTAGCCATCAAGTTTTGCTTGAGGTGCAGAGGTAGGAGTGGGTAAGAGGCCTTTTGAAGTGGTAGGTGTGGAATTGGATTTGGACTTGACAAATTTGACAACCTGAGCAAAGGCATCAGGATGGGTTTGATAGAACTCAACCTTAGAAATTTGAATTTTAGTTTTCTTAAGGTGATCAATTATGTTAATGGATCCTGAGATAGATGGGGTGTCTGCACTAGAAGGAGAAGAACACTTAGGCCTATCAGCTTTGACATTTGAGGTTGTATTATTAGCAGATCAAGATGGAGTAGAGGGAGTATTAGCATTACTTACCTTTTGAGTAGAAGTAGTAGGAATAAGAGCTCCTATTTTTGCAACTATTGGGATGGTAAGTGGAACCTCCTTAGATTTTCTTGTGGGTTGGACCACTTCCTTTTTATTACTCATTTATTATCGGGTCATGACATCGTATGACTCACTGTTCATATCTGCCACTACTTCATCATAATCATCGGTGTCATCATCAACCCCCTAAGTGTTGAGGAAGTTAACCTGAGAATCATGAGGTTCCTCTAGTGCTTCATTTGGGTCTTCTTCAAGTTCTTCATATCCTTCCATGTCCTCTTCATCTTCTGGTTCCTGAACTTCACATGTTGTATTGACAGGAACTTTGAGAGGTGGCCCTTCAATTGCTAATTTTGGTTGGGAAGGAGGTAACCAATTTCGAGGCTAAAAATTCCTCCTTGGAATATATTTGTAAGGAGTATTATGGGCTAATTGTTTTTGATAGCTATGAGATCATTTGCCAATTTTTGTACTAATTGATCTGAGTTATTTCCTGAAGAAGAGGCCTTAGATTTAGTAGGTTCCTTTTTTAATTTTCTAGACATTATTAAATCATCTTCAACACTTATGGCTAAGCGTTGATCAACATCTAGAGTCGCTAGGTTAGCCCTTCTCAATACATAGATTATTTCAAGCAATTATGCATTTAAGAAAAAGCATTTTTGAATTTGATCCACATGCTGAGTCGCCATTGGAATCTTATCGACCAACTTGTTAAATTTGGAAACAAAATCTCTCATAGGCTCATATGGTTCCTTCTTAATCTGAGAAATCTAGGAAAGGAGGGCATGTACATCTTCACAAGTTTGAACCTATCTTCAAATTGTGTTCTCATATTGGTCTAGTCAATGATAGCTCCAACAGGGAGATGATAAAACCAATCAGCAACATTATCTTGTAACATTTCCATAAAGAGCCTAACAAACACCTTCACGCTCCACTCCAAGTATACCACATGCCACATAATGAATGTGGCATGTGCTCATATGGGTGTACCTTTCCATCTCCTCTAAATTTAGGAAAGCTTTTCCTATTCCCTTTTGGGAGATTATGTAATGGTTGAGTGAGGGCTAGAGGTTCAACCCGTTGTCCCCAAGGCATAGGTGCTGCCATTCTTGGAAAAATAGTTTGTAAAGGAACTGTAACTCCAACCAATACCAATGCTTGAATACTAGGGCTTAGTTGGTTTTGTGAGTCTGTGTTTCTAACAGCTATATTTTGACATGGGGAGTACTAGTGGATCTCATTCTATTTCTCTCTAGGGTTAAAGAAAAGTCGTGATCTTTCAAAAATAGAAAATCTGGATCCACGACATCAAGTGCTCTTTGACCTCCTGTATATCTTCTATCTGTCAGGGTGTTAGAGCTTCTAGTTTGGTTGAAGCTGTTTCGGTGGGATGCACAATATGTGCCCCACGGTGGGCGCCAAAAATTGTTGGTTGTATAATTTGATATTTTGAAAACAAGCAACAGTCAAGGGACAACAGTCCCTCCTCTTTATGGGAGAGGTTCCCTTATTGAAAGCCAAAAACCTTATTTACAATATAAACATATGTAAGATATTTTGGTGAGGATTTTGATATCTTTAGATGCATTTATTAAAGGTTTTCAATACATAAGAGAACAGGAAAAGTCAGGACTGATATTAAGAGATTGGAGATAGAAGGGCACTTTCAGATATATAGATTGCAGAATGATATCTTAATGATGCTCCAATAAAATAACAAGATTTAGACTATGCATATAAAACACAAGACATGCATGTATTAGACACAAAGTTCCAAATACACTCATCAACTGAAAGACACAAAGTTCTTGCTTCAAATGCACACAACCTTATATGAATCAGACAAAGAAAAGAAAAAGAAGAAGCATGAGAGAGGGTGAAATTTCTCCTGTATTGAGTATTTCAATGTTTTCTTTTTACATTTGGATATCAAAATCTTGATCCTTTACAATGACAAGAAGAGATCTTTAAATAACCCAACAAATGGTTACAAAAGAGTCTTTTTAGTTTCTTTTATTTTAATTCAAAGATTAGTATCTAATTAAATATTACAAACCCGACTTATCTCTTATTTATATAACCAAAGAGATAAAGCCATTTTAATTAGGTACTTTAAAATAAGAAAAGAAAGAAACTAGGAAGTTGAGACACCGGTAGATGCACTAACAGCCTTCATTGTCTTTAACACTTGATTTCTGAATCATTTCAAAGCTGCAGCTATGTCCATTCCCCGAGGAATTGTTGTATTGGAAGTGACATGAGTCCAACTGCCCAAACACTTCTCCATGTCCTTCTTGAATTATGCATTGTCTAAGAATTCTTTGTTGGCATATGTGATGGCAACCTGCAATGTGCAAATTTCTTTCATTTTCTCCTTATAAATAGTGTCTTGTTTGAGCAGATCTTCTTTGACAAATGTCTTGAACTCGAGATTTAATTTCTGAATGGAGAACTTATCACTTGAATTTTCCTTGAAGATTTGTGATGAATATCTAGAAAAGCATACATGACACTTTTTAGGAATATTTTTTTTTAGTGCTCACATTTGTTAGCATTATATTGTGTAGAATTATTATTAAAATGAGTTAACATAAAATAACTCATTTAATAATAATATAGTAGTTTAGAATAAATTAATACAATCTCATATTGAGTTGTATTTTATTGTTGTACGTGAGTTGTAGTACAACTCACTAGAGATTTTAGGGAACTAGTAGAGATATTATGGGATATTATGAGAGATATATGGGATAGAAATTGAGTGATATGTGGATCATGGAGAGATAAGGGGGATTCATGATGTGAGTTGACTCCTCCTTTGTAGGAGATCAAATTTCTATATATTGTAACCTCTCTACAATAATAAATTGAGCCAAATGAATTGAGTTTGTGTGTTAAATATGTGTTTTATTTAGAATGTTATTTAGTGAAATCTAATACCAAAATAATAGACACAAGCTTTGAAAGCATCTCCTTTTGGAACATGTTCCCAAGTTCCCCAATGGCTTCCTTAAGAACCTTAATCTTCCAGATCAATCTTTGAAGACCCACTTTGCTTGGATAGATTTTTCTTACATCATCAAAGACCTTATTAGCCA
The DNA here is from genome assembly GCA_018340775.1 of Taxus wallichiana var. yunnanensis. NCBI lineage: Eukaryota > Viridiplantae > Streptophyta > Pinopsida > Cupressales > Taxaceae > Taxus > Taxus wallichiana. The sequence goes on from CM031243.1 coordinate 415,959,596, forward strand.
AAAGGACTGCACATCCATCCCACTCATAAGTTTGAGATCTTGAATGCACTCACTCCATAATTTTAACTCTCTATCTAGACCATTGAGTGTTGTAGAGAACTTCAGTTGAATTTTGGCAATTTTCTCATATGCCTTGAATGCTTCTTCAATAAAATTGAGGCTGCGATTATTAAATCATCCACCACAACTTCCATTGTTTTACCATAAGCAACATGCTTATGGATATCCTTAATGGCTTGGACTTCATCAATGGACAAGATAGCATGAGGTGGGATGGAAGCTAGGGGAGTGGGATCTAGAACTTTATCCTCTACCAATAAATACTTGATGAAACTAGACAAAATTTGGTTATGTTCCTCTAACTATTCTTGTGTCTACTTTCCTCTTTTAACCCTTTCAATCACCCTAGACACAGTTTCCCTCAAATTATGCACCAATCTTTGGTGTTGATTCACCAAGAGGAATTCTAGTCAACTCTAGATCACCCATTGATATGTCATTTTCATCTTTATTAGACCGGGGTTTTGCAATTTCCATGAACTTCGCAGACCTTGAGAGTCCGAGACCAACCTTGATGTGATTTTGGCCTTTTTAGCTAGAGGGGGAGGAGTAGTACCTAGAAGATTTTCCACTACATCAAACTTGGGAACAACAACACTTGAAGTAGCCTTTCTCTTCTTGCTTTCCAAGAATGGTTATATCCAGTGAATGAGGAGCTAGAAAAGGAAGGGGAAATGGGTCCAAGTGTAGAAGCACTCATAACACTCGTAGTCTACACAACAACCACCTCTAACATAGAGATATCGGTTTGAGTAGAGTCGGAGCCTCCTCGGCAGATATTTCTCTGATTCTAAACAATTTATTTTGATTGATCTTCCATCATACTACCTGCTGAGCTTTTCTTGTTCTTTTTCTTGACCGCCACCATCATCAACCAGTCCACAATTGTTTCCTTTACTTCAGCTTGTTTATAAGAAGGTTCACCTTTTTGAGAAACATCGATTGCCTTATCTTCCTTCTTGATTTTTCCTTTTTTGGTATACACTAGAGTTGAGGTTTCCGAGGAGAGGGAACATATTGTTCAATTGTCTCAGGAGCTGACACAGGTATTTCCTTCGAGGGGTAGGGGTATCATGCGAAGTAGACCTAGATTTCATTACCTTGAATCCCTTCATCTTCTGTCAAACCAATGTCTATTTCTTACTAGGACAGGATTATTTAGCTCCTTCAGATCATCTCTCTCCTTGAAAAACCAATCAATGGTTTCAATAGGAGAATGTTTAATTGATATTTCATACTCAAGAGACTGTAGCTCCTCATCATCTTGTAGTCCTTCAAGGGACATCAAATATACTAAAATCAACAATATGCTATAGAGATAGCCTTCCATAGTATCTCCTCCTGGCTTCATAATCATCAGAACAATCTGCCTAGTCATCTTCAATATAAGGAAGATGTTGATAACCCATTCTGAAATTGGAAGAAATGAACTCCTTAATGTCAAAGTAATTTCTCAGCTTATAATAATGAAGAGTGATAGGAGCAATTGTTCTATCCACATTCTAAGCATCTAGGGCAGTCTTGTAGGTGTAATTACCGAGTGTGATTGGGAATTGAATACCTGCAATCTTCTCATCCATACGAGTTCTATGTAACTTGTCTAATTTTCTACATATTTCTACCAAGGCCATCTTATCACTGCAATACATGGGAAGTTTTAGGGTTGTCCCTCAAATCCAACCAATCTTATGTATGAAAACTTCCTGAATTGGGTGAAGAAACGCCATAAACACTAATAAATTGTTTTGCCTCATCTGAAAATATTTTAGCATATCTCCCTTCAACATCCTGACAATGTATATGGTGAATACATCATTCACCCTCCTAAAGTGATGATTGTTGATCTTGAGGTCAATTATGGATGATACATATAAATGGGGGCATCCTTCTTGTCATCCACAGGGAAGAAATCCAACCACTCTCTATAAGTTGCATAGATTACATTAGATAGGAGATCATGTAGAAGGTTTGGGTTCTCTCGAACATTTGATAATTGCTCGATCAGGATATCACAAATGATTCTGCCTAGTTTAAATTTTTCTTACCCTCACATATGATATTAATGTAGGGGCACATGCAAAAGTGAAACTCATTAGTGGTGGGCATTCCTATTATCTGGCCAATGATTGATGACATCGACATGGAAATCAACTCTGAACATTGTCTTAGGTAGCCTTTAGGCTCCTTTCTTAGGGTTCTTAAACCAAGACTTGGCAATTCTGCTCTTGTATTTCTCACTATCTTGATCAAAAAGTGTTTGGGCATGATCCTTGGTGAGAGTGTTTGAATTCTTGACCATGGGAATTCTAAGGGTAGTGTGAATGCAATTCTCATCAAGTTGTGCCACCACCTGACCCTAAGGATCAATGATTTCTTTTGTATCAGGATCAAAACAAGAGCTACAAACAAGAATTGTGTCGGTGCACTGAACTAAAATGAGAAAACCCCCTGCCTCTATGATCCCACTATCTTTAATCAATGGGACATATGAGTAGATTTTTGACAATTGATTTGTGCCCAAAATTCTTCCAAGTCCAGGTGTTGTGCGTCACTTTGTCATACCGATGTTTAGTACAACTGTCTCCAAGGAAGACACATGTTCATGACCTTTAAAATTGATCTTCATCTTGCAACCAAGGCAGAAGATTTTTTGTGAGAAGAGATTCCTCAATTTTTTTATCAGCACCTTGACTTTTCACAGTTTTCTTTCTGTACCTAAAAATTTAAAATCGATGGAACATGACTCGGCTACAACTAGAAATGATAGAAGAGAGAGCATGAAACAGTCAATAGCAATTTGTAAGTGAGGTAGTGAAAATGATCAATTACCCAAATATTTATAAGCATTTTAAACCCAAGTAGGTCGGTGGTGTAATAAATGGGGTAATTAATACTTGTGTTGACCTTGAAATAATGCAAATTGGGTAAGGTGGATCAAAAGAGCACAACTGTCCCATGGGACATCGAGATGTTAGGGACGCGTAAAGCCGAAAGAACCGATTTGTGGCAAAAGTGGAAAAATCTTGCACAAATGTCCCAAGGGACATCGAGATAGATGGGACGCATAAAGCCAAAATACCCACAATGAATGGAAATTGGCAAAGGGGTTTTGCGGGAGATGGTAGGTCAAGCGAAACTTGGGACAAGTAGGACACAAAAAAGCCGAAAATAGTTGCAATACATTGGAATAAGATAATTGAGAAAAATTTGACACAGACCGCACTCGAGACATTTGGGAGAACCGGGATGCACAAAGCCGAAAAAGTTGATAACAAGGGAAAAGGAAGACCAATCGACAAAAGTGGAAAATCGGGAATAGACATCTCGAGATGAACTTGGGACAAAAAAAGTTGAAACACTCACAAAAGGTGAAAAAGCATCAAAACTCAACATTTCAAAAATGGCTAAGCTGTTTTGGAACTAGCTTTTTCTCGGAGACTTCTGAGGGTTTTTAGTAGTCACCAAACCCAAACACTCCAGAATAGAGAATAAAATTTACAACTCATGAAGAGGTGACAACACGTTGAAGAAATCAATATGATAATGATAAGATAAAATGATAAAACATATGATATAACCAATAATGCAAAGGCAAAGGGACTGACACGATCCATGGTTATATGATGGTCTGATGGTGATACCTGATCTAAAGGGAGTCTAGGAATCACAAAATGGCTCAAAGGAGCAAGGATGTAGATGGTTGTGTACTCACAAAGGTGAGCAGGATGATAGATTTGATTTAGATAACTGATAGAATGTTATAAATGGCTCAAAGGAGCTTGATATGATTGGACATACACTTGAGGGGCCTCGTGGTGATAAATGACAGGATTTGGATGTTTGAAAAGTAAGCTTAAGGGTTAGATCATATGGCAGACATGGATCGTCAACGATTAAGGTCAATCGGCGACGATTAGGGCCGATCATCAATGATTAGGGGAATCACCAACGATTGTTGTGGAAATGTGCAGGTTGATAATAAATGTGGTAACGTTTATTAAAGCTTGTAAATAATGAATAAACAAGATAGTAATACAACATGAAAGGTACTTACCTTTTCTAAATTGATAAACAAAGGAGAGGATGAAATTACCGAGAGAGAGGAGATTGTAGATGCCTAAATATTAATGAGTTGTTGCTTGGATGTTTGAGTGATCTCTAAGGGCCGAAGAAGAGATAATTAGTGTCTTAGGATGCTACCTTGATGAATCAGACTTTGTAAGAGGGCTATATTACAACAAGATTAAAATGTGAGGGCTTTAAGCGACGTCTAGTTAATAAAATGAAAATGGAGGAAGCTCTCATCTAACTTGAAAGGAAGGCCCAAAACTCGCTTATATAGGGTCACCACCAACCGGGGGAGAATCATCGGCAATCCGGGCTGCGGGAAAAGGTGAAACCGCTTCCCACATCATGGTTTGTTTTGATGAAGGATAGGTGTTGGAGAGATGTTATATGGGTTAGGAGGTTGTTAAATGGTTGAGAAGTTAATGATTTTGTTTTGTTTTATTGATTTTGGTTTCTAGGTGGTTTGGATGGTTTTGAGAGGAGTAAAATAAGATTTTACAACCGTAGAATGATATTTATGGGGAGTAAATATAATGGGGAGAAATAAGACTTAGGATAAAGATTTAATGTATAATATGATAGTGATGTGATAATGAAAGGAGAGTTAGCGAGATGTGGACACGGAGATTAGCGGCACTAATTTTAGGTGGCTACTGATGGTCATCCTCTAGAGCCATCGAGATTCTTTGACCAAATGTAAGAAACATGTATTGAACCTAATAAACTCACCTTTGCCGGATAGTCACATGTCTTGGCAAAATAAAAGTTTTGCGATAAGGTATGGACATCCATCAAAGCAAAATGAGATGTATTTTTCTCCAAATGTTGTATTTGTACTCCATTATTTCCATTTCCCCATAACAAAATTACACCAATTTAATATTTACATACATTACACGGAAATCACAACTCAATAAACTTTACATTGTAATCCTCTCTGTAGTAATTTGCGATTCATGTGCGATTGCTAGTAAAACCTCATCTTAAAAGGGCAACTCTTATCAAGTGGTAGATGGACATAAACAATTTGGCATTTGCACTTTTTAGTATTACTCTCACATTCCTTTGGAAAAAATCTCTCTTTCTACTTACCCTAAAATAATAGTAATAGGGTAGTCCCATCTCTTGCTCCTATTTGTATGGGAAATGTGGTCCCATGTTTAAAAAAAATATTGCTGCTACTAAAACTCAACAAAAATCTTAAAATTTCTCATAACTACATTTTACGGAAAAGGATTTCCACCTCCATTAAGGGCATGGTCAATGGAGGGTTTCAACTCCTATTTTCTTGTTGCAGGAGGTCTCGTGATTATTTTTGCAACCAGCTACAGGAAAAAACAAAATCTAACCTGAAAAATAGGAGCTCCACATTTTTGCCCCTTAAACTTAAGAGGTGGCTGGAGAGGGGAGTGATAATTCCCCTACAGTTTAGGTTGTTTTGTTTCCATCTAGCAACAAACATGCATTCATTATTTTTAGGTCAATTTGGGGGAAAAATAATCATTATATACCTAGAAATTGTCATTATTTCTCAGCGAGAAATTGTTGAGGAAAATAATCAAATTCATGGGACCCTAAAACAACTAAAATGCTCCTAAATTCTCTCAACAACACTGCTTTGAGATATTTATGGAGCCCCCACTCCATGGGACCATACCCTAAGCGGTTGGGGGCACGAAAAAAACTACTTCTAAATTTTAAGGAACTTTTGTGATACTTGATAATTCATTTAAAGCTTCCCTCTCAATTTTTCCTTGCAATAATTTATTTGGGATTCATGGGACCATATACTTACACTACTGCTAAAGCCTCATATTTTGTCTCCGAGAGAAAAATAAAAATTCAAGGGACCAATCGAAGGGCCCTTGGTTCATTAACAAAGTTGAATGGCTTGGAATGAGCCCACTAATGATCAAGTCTTGCTAAGTGCAAGGTTTAGAGATCCCTGACAAGAGAGTCAATAAACGGATAGGGCCATGATCGTTCCCTAAATGACTTTGATGGATTGGATGCCCCCTAATCGTAGCTGTTTAAGTAAAAAAATGACTTAGATATAGATGTACACTTACTCATAAAGTGTAAATCAACTATGTGTAATCTCCACTTTACTATTGTGACACTTTACTATTTGTGTAATCCTCCACTTTACTTTTGTGACACTTTACTATTTTTCCTCTCCACTCAAAAAAAATTAGCTTTCCCTTTGCATGGGACCGCAGCGAAACAAATATAAATGTTGAGGAACACAACAAAAAATAAAATAGTGAGAGAGGCGCACAGGCATTTCGTGGTGGGTACAGATCAGTGAAATATCTGGAAATCGCTGGTCAAGAAAAAAATTGATTGCTGCGGGTAAGGAAAGATTTCTTCTCCATTTTGTTTAGTGTAATTTTTTTCTAATTTGGAAAAGAATCACACCAGGAAAGGGTTTTCAATTGTCAGGGTTTTCAACGGCGTTTTGGGTATTTTGAAGGTAGTGTTTTTCGCGCTCTAGGTTTTCTGTGGCCTCTTTACCAGACACAATGTTCTCTGCATATTCTACATTCCGTAACGAACCTTCTCCTATTGCTGTGATTAAATGCAAAACATTATCTTCAATGCTGACTTTAGTTTATATTGTTTTTGGTCCGAGTCCCATATGCCTAGCTTAATGTTAGCGTCATCTGAGAAGCATATCACGAATATGAAGCATATATAGTCTTGTTGCGGATGAGAAAGAGCAAATCTCAGAAGCATATCACTAATAGTAAGTCTAGATATCGATTCTATGGCATTTGGTAATTTTGATGTTGAAATGTGGCAGGGGTCACTGCATCGGATTCCTCTGGTTTGCTTATCAAATTATAGATCTCAATGCCTGTATGCTTGTGTGGAATTTCCATAATTTGAAAATCTGCGTTTCAATTCCTCGCTTCTAGATCCGCGTCGATGTCTATGGATGCATGCATGTACTGATCTAGATTATCAGATCTATGTTTCTCTGGGTTTTGAAATTTTCAATCTAAGGCTTATAATTTGCTGGGAATATATTTGGTGTATAGATCTCTATTACTGGTGTCATGGACTACAGGATTATAAGAACTGATATCTGGATCGCGATTGTTGCAGATGGATACCTTTCTGTTTACATCGGAGTCTGTTAACGAGGGACACCCAGACAAGCTGTGTGATCAGATTTCTGACGCAGTGTTGGATGCATGTCTGGAGCAAGACCCTGACAGCAAGGTAGCATGCGAAACCTGCACTAAGACTAACATGGTCATGGTATTCGGTGAAATCACCACCAAGGCTGATGTTGATTACGAGCAAATTGTTCGTAAGACCTGCAGGGAAATTGGCTTCATCTCTGATGATGTGGGTCTGGATGCTGACAACTGCAAAGTGCTTGTGAACATTGAACAACAGAGCCCTGACATTGCCCAGGGAGTGCATGGGCATCTTACCAAGAGGCCTGAGGAGATTGGAGCGGGTGACCAGGGTCACATGTTTGGCTATGCCACAGATGAGACTCCTGAGCTCATGCCCCTCACTCATGTTCTATCCACAAAGCTCAGTGCCAAGCTTACTGAGGTCAGAAAGAATGGTATTTTCCCCTGGTTGAGGCCCGATGGTAAAACCCAGGTCACCATTGAGTACAGAAATGAAGGAGGAGCCATGGTTCCTGAACGGGTGCACACTGTTCTCATATCCACTCAGCATGATGAGACTGTCACCAACGACCAGATTGCTGCTGATCTCAAGGAGCATGTCATCAAGCCCGTGATTCCAGAGAAGTACCTTGATGAGAACACCATCTTCCATCTGAACCCATCAGGGAGATTTGTGATAGGAGGCCCACATGGAGATGCAGGTCTCACTGGCAGGAAGATTATCATTGACACATATGGGGGTGGGGAGCTCATGGAGGAGGGGCCTTCTCCGGCAAGGATCCAACCAAGGTGGATAGAAGTGGAGCATACATAGTTAGACAGGCTGCCAAGAGTGTTGTTGCAGCTGGGCTTGCAAGAAGGTGTATTGTGCAGGTATCTTATGCCATTGGAGTGCCAGAGCCTCTCTCTGTTTTCGTGGACACCTATGGCACAGGCAGGATTCATGATAAGGAAATCCTCAACATCATTAAGGAGACATTTGATTTCAGGCCCGGCATGATTGCAATCAACCTTGATCTGAAGAGGGGTGGAAATGGGAGGTTCCAAAAGACTGCTGCCTATGGCCACTTTGGAAGAGATGACGCTGACTTCACTTGGGAAATTGTCAAGCCCCTCAAGGCAGACAAGGTTGAAGCTTGAAGCAGTCTCCATTGGCAATAGGTTGCATTGTTAGTTGATTGTGTTGCATTGTAATTCTAGCTTTTGCTATAACTTTGGGATTTGTAGTTTCTAATTTTTTTGCAAATAACTTTGGGATTTGTAGTTTCTAATATTGTATTCCATACGCCTACGCTGGTAACGTTCCACATATTGTTTGATATGCCCTCTCTTCATTCTGGAGCATGATGAATTTCTGCTGGTTAATAATGACTAAGTTTATGTTTCCATTTTATCTCAAATTTTTGTTGTTCTTATATTCACACAGTATATAGAAGTTGATAAATATGTATTCTCTTGCTTATGATGATTGAGTTGATTATTTTACTATCTTAGAGTGGGACCTTCCATTTGTTTTCCAGTGCAAGAAAAATTTCTGTGCAATAACAGTTTATCTCCATATTGGCTCAATAGAGTAGGCTGGCTTGACATGGCAGTGGTTTTAAGATTTTATTTGTCCTTTCTCTTTTGTCATTGTCATCTAGAAAGAATGGAATATTTGGATGCGAAGGAGGCATGTATTCTGTATACGGCCCCCTGTTATCTTTATCAGACACAATGACCTCTGCATTTTCTACATTCTGTAACGAACCTTCTGCTCTTGCTGTGATTAAATGCAAGACACCATCTTCAATGTTGATTTTTTATGCAAATGCAAGCTGCTTGAGCCTATTTAGATATCCAGAGCCTGAGCTTCTGAAAGAACTTCTGACTTCTCTACAGTGTTGTTATTGTGAGCCATTCTAAATCCACTATAATCAGAATAAACAAAACATATCCAATAGGATTCATCTCGTGGCAGTCTTCTACAATAAAAGCCCTGTACCCAGAAGCCACATGATCAATTTTTCTGACCTGAGACATATTTTTAATCTTTCAATAACATCATTGAAGGTTGTATTCAGGTCTATGAGATAAGGGATTTTCCATACAAGCAAAGCAAGCACTCTCTGCATTTACAACAGGGTTATAGTTTTTGTGTACCTCTTGGCCCAAAAAAGATATATGGGAGCAACCATTCTATTCAGTATTGCATTCGTAAGGGATTTCCTTTCCTAAAGCATTTAGGACTATACTTTTGGTTCAGTCCCAAATGATTTTCTTCACTCTCTCTCATACTTTGTTGAAGATCACCTTGTAATTCACAGTATTCTTGGTTTTTCAATGAATGAAGTGGGTGGTGTACCTGGTTTTTCTTACTATGCAATGCAAAAGTCCCCTGATTTTCACGGTTGGTGTTTTTAGATACACGTAACGAGTCCATTATAAGACATTTTTGCTTAGCACAGGATTCATGGTATGAAAAAATGCTGCTTGTGTTGATATCTTCAGTGCTCACATGGCTTGAGGAATATGAAGAGCTAGTTTTAAACTCTGATGAGATTAAAGGTGAAGCAATTTTAGAATTCATTCCACCTGTTCTTCTCCATCTTGGGAGCTTGCTAAGGAGAGTAACGCTCTTAGTGGGACTTCTGCTTCCTCTGTCAAATATCCATTTGAGAGCCTGAGATCTTGTACTGTTTCTGATGGCATGATGCATTTTGAAGCCTGTTTCTGCCTTCAAATCACTGACTGATCATGAACAGCTTTGATTTCTGTGAAAATTCCTCAATCTCTTTTTTTAGTAAAGTGTTGTTTTCCTCCATGTTTAATCCACAAATTTATCCTTCCTTGACAGATTCTTCAGCATTTGCAGGTTCATTTGATGTGCATTTTTCCTTTTCTCCGTTCATCCATACACTTATCTGGGAAAAAAAAACCTGTTAATTCTCCCTTAAATATTATACTGTGACCATGTGTCATAGCAGTTTGCAACCTGACTCCAAGCAAAAGTAGGAGACTCAAGTGAAAGTAAAAAACTCCTTCAAGAGAGGGTGATACTAAAAATAAGATTAAATTCAAGTTGATCAACTAAAAATAGTTCCACTGCCAAATATAAGAGTGCATGGAACTTTGGAAGTAAGTGACATATTCCAACACATATAAGGAATCATTCAATGGCTGCTTGTGTGTATTCTGGGATTTAGAAAAACGTTTTGTTCCTCAAGGAGTGCCTTATCACACCCTTGCAGACAAAATCAAATCTTTTCTTAGTAGCCACTAGCCAGGGAATAGATGACGAGATCCTTGCATTTAATGTTTATGGAGCTGTCTCTAATCATGTCCCTCAGTCCCACCCTTAGATCTTGTAAAGGCTTGACTAATAGTGGCATAACTGCTGTTGGTCAAAATCAAGTTTCAGTTGATAAAGCCATTTCGGTGGATATGTGTTTCTTTGTAATCTGCATTTGTCCCGATCCCAGGATTCTTTTAATTTTGGCCAGGGAGTATGCAGAGTTTAATCCTGTTTTTAGCCAATTGAGCAAAGCGACTTATGATATTTTGTTTGCTTATCCTTCACTAACTGACTCTCCACCTGTAACGGGATCCCTCGAGGGGCATACCATGTGGCAGTGGCCTGAAATGGCTGGAACTTCGGGTAACTTAACCTTAATAGTTATTTCCTTTACTTAAATTATTTTGAGTAATTGCTTGCTATTTTGGTGTCTGTTTGTAAGTTTAGATCATGTGATCTTACAAGATGACAAACATTTTATTAATTGGCTTCTGGATCCATTGATTTAGCAAATTTGTTACTCCCTTTTATTTTGCATAAAATAACAACCTCACTTATGCATTGTGAATAAGCTCATCGCTGTGCGATTGCTAGCAGATTTATTGCTTAACTTCATAAGGGGCAGGCATCTGGAAGCAGGAACAAGGGTTTGAACAATAAGATTTCTGGTTTCTATGTTCTTTTTGGAGATTTGGTAGATAATTTCTCTCATCTTGATTATGGATAATGGAGTGTGATTGTAAATGTTGATTGAAAATTGGTTACACAGTTTTCCAAAAGCTCATTTCTTAATGTAATGGACTACGAAATCCTTATGTCTTTAATTATAGTTATGGTTTCAAAATGCTACTGTTATGCTTAGTGGCCATGGGCAGTAAAGCAATAGATTCTTTACTCCCTTGTTTTTTTTTTTCAGTGTTGTGCAATGATAAGACACCCACAGGTGCATATTTCAGTGGTTAATTTCAAACAACAAATTTTCAATTTGTGAGCCAATGAGTTGAAGTTGAAAATCAACCCGTAGTGCTTATGCCCATATTACCAGTGGAATTGTACTTTAAAATAGTTGGTACAACTTTGTAAGACTCGTTTTGATTTACTCTTCTTTCAGCATTCTCCTAATTATTTTCATCCAGCTTGCCTTCTATGGATTTTTAATAAATTTTGGGTCATAATGTTGCATAGTATAAACTTAAATGAAAAAAACATAGTCTTATTATAGAAGTTATACAGCATTGCACATAGTATAACCTTCTATAAAACCATGAAATGCCTTTTGCTCAGTATAACGTTTTAAGTGTTACTTAGGGCAATCATTTCTTTATTATATTTTTAATCAACCTTGATTTGAATTTGCAAACCATTATTGTCTTTCATGGATGCTAGTTCTGAATTCTGTCGTCCAAACAGAGGTTGGGTTTCCTTCATTTGGATTTCAAAAAACTGCTCATTTTTACCAAGGGTGCATTTTGGAAATTTCTCTGCAATTGTTTTGAAGTTATAGTTGTGTACGGAGAAATTGTGTGATGGTATTGGACCTTTTGAACCTCATTTACAACAGTGGTTCTTTAAAAGGAAGCTTATATTTAAATGTCATTTCAAAGTCTTGGTTTGCATCTTGGCACTTTTAATAATAGTTTAAAAATGCATTGAATCTTATTTGTTTGTTGTCAAGGGAGTAGATGATTTAACATTAGTGCTCATGAAGAAAGTTTCAATGGTGTTAAAAGATCTATTTTACTCGTGCACTTTGAATTCCCCTGCCTTGTCTTAAACATTTCAAGGTCTGCAGTGTCAGATATTTTGTATGGAGCTTGTTTCAACAAAAGTAAATGTATTTTCATTATGAAGCATTGATTGTGGTATTTTGTATTTTTTTTTCAGTTTGCCCGGTCATATCCCCTTTTATAAGTTGTAATGGTGTGAATTCTGAACGGATGATGGTAAAGAGAGGTATCTCACACCATCCATTTAGGTACAAATTTCAGGAAATGCTAAAAAGAGTATACAGCTTCCCTGTTCTTGAAAGAAATAATATAGGATATTTTAATATACTGTGAATGTTATTACACCGAAAGGTGTTTCCAAACTGGATTACAGGTGTCTGTACCTGACATGTGTCAGGCGGATGGATGGTGGGGATATGACGAGGATGGTTGTTGATGTACGCATTTATCTCGACCGTCGATCTTGCTTGAAACCCTAATGCACAGTAAACCCTAATTGCTTTGGCATGCATTTGTTTATTGTGTCAGCCAATGTTTAGAGAATCTGTAGTCTCGTCATCCTCGATGGTTGAATGTCACTGTAGAGGCTATTCCAATGTTGTTTTGTGGACCTCGTCTGCCAAGAAAGCAAGTGAACATCTGCAAAATAATGAAAATCCTAGGTCAAGACTGAAATACTGAGAGAAAGGGGGACAGTTGTTAAGTGGTGGCTACAGATCAGTGAAATATCAGGAAAACATTGGTCAAGAAAAAGATTGATTGTTGTAAGGAAATATGTCCATTTTGGTTAGTGTAAATATATTTTCAAAATTTGGAAAAGAATCACACGAATAAAGGGTTTTCAATTGCCAGAGTTAATTTCTCTGCCACTTCCGTATGTACCACAAACCGTAACTGCGTTTTTGTTTTTATAAAAAAAATATTAAGGCTGCTGTTACATGGGTTTGGAAAATGGCGTTTAGGGTATTTGAAAGTAGGGTTTTTTTGTGACCTAGGTTTTCTGTGGCCTCTTTACCAGACACAATGCCCTGTACATTTTCTACATCCTGTAATGAACCTTCTGCTCTTGCTGTGATCAAATGCAAGACATCATCTTCAATGTGGATTTTTTATTCAAATGTAAGCTACTTGAGCCTATTTAGATATCAAGATCCCGAGCTTCTCAAAGAAGAACTTCTGACTTCTCTACAGTGTTGTTATTGGGACCCATTCTAAATCCACTATAATTGGAATAATCAAAACATACCAAATAGGATCCATCTAATGGCAGTCTTCTACATTAAAAGCCCTGTACCCAGAAGCCACACGATTGATTGTTTCTATCTCAAGGCATATTTTTAATCTTTCAATAACATCATTGCAGTTGCATTCAGTTCTATGACACAAGGGATTTTGCCATACAAGCAAAGCAATCAATCTCTGCATTTACAACAGGGTTATACTTTCTATGCACCTCTTGTCCCAAATAAAAGATATATGGGAGCAACCATTCTATTCAGTATTGCATTCGTAAGGGATTTCCTTACAATTTCCTATACAATGAACTCCTCAAAAGGATTTTAGGACTATACCTTTGGCTCAAACCCAAACGATTTTCTTCATTTTCTCTCATACTTTGATGAAGATCACCTGGTAATTCACAGTATTCGTGGTTTTTCAATGAATGAAGTGGGTGGTGTTCCTGGTTTTTCTTACTACGGAATGCAAAAGTCCCCTGGTGTTCATGGTTGATGTTTTTAGATACATGTAACGAGTCTATTTTAAGACATTTTTGCTTATCTCAGGATTCATGGTATGAAAAATTGCTGCTTGTGTTGATATCTTCAGTGCAGCTTACATGGCACGAGGAATCTGAAGAGCCAGTTTTAATCTCTGATGAGATTAAAGGTGAAGCAATTTTAGAATTCATTCTACCTGTTCTCCATCTTGGGAGATTGCTAAGGAGAGTAACACTCTTAGCGGGACTTCTGCTTCTTCTGTCAAATACCCATCTGAGAGCCTGAGATCTTCTACCGTTTCTAATGACATGATGCATTTTGAAGCCTGTTTCTGCCTTCCAAATCACTGACTGATCATTAACAGCTTTGATTTCTATGAAATTTGCTCAATCTCTGTTTTTCATAAAGTGTTGATTTCCTCCATGTTTTATCCACAGCATTTGCAGGTTCATTTGCTGTGCATTTTTCCTTTTCCCCATTCATCCATATTTTATCTGGGAGAAAAAATCTGCTAATTCTGATTTAAATATCTTCAAATTCTTGGGGATTGATTTTTTAAACATTTATACCATCACCATGTGTCATAGCAGTTTGCAACCTGACTCCAAGCAAAAGTACGAGACAAAATTAAATTAAATTCAACTTGAAATCTATTTCAAGACTTGGTTGCTGGGCATGTAACAAAATTTATGAATATCATCTTCTTTGTTGTCTTGTGTTCTTGTAGACTGGAACATATTGTGTTATATACTAATACTTTTTGACTGCAGATCAACAGGTTGCCCAAAGTGTGAATGCTCATAATACTAAATCCTTAATGCCATGGAATGTTTGGGATATGCCATCCAGGCCACACTATCCATAGCTATATTTATTAGGTTAATTAAATATTGATGCATTATATTGCACGTTCCATATTTGTATTTATTCATTTATTTTGATAATTCATTTGCAAAATTACTGTATACTTTTAGGTAAAGGTTAATTATTGAAAATAAAGTTTTTGTTTGCATGTCATAAGTTTTGCATTTGATCTTGAAGACAAAGCCATGCGAATCCTGTGTCACATAACAAAGAAAACAAGATTTGAGGTGTTGCATTCATTGTATTTATTTCTAAGATTGAACTGAAATCATTGCAAAGCATTGATAGTAGTGCCAGTCACTTTAAGAAAACTAAGCCTTCGATTCAAAACCATTCACATTTCAGGAAATGGAGTTTTCATGTTCTTACTTCTGTGGATTTTGTTCTGCAGTTTTTCATTGTTAAAGGACACTTCAGATTAAATAAATGACTTGGTTATGCAGTGAAGTACTGTTCAGAAAAGATCTACTTCTAGATATGGTGGAAATTTTTGAACGCAGCTTCTATTTGAAGGGAAAATGACATTTTTGACTTATCTAAGCACATATTTCATACTCTGCTCATACTAAAAGAAATGGTGCAGCTCATAAAACTGCATTAAATCACATTCATTCCAATTGAATGATTTGGTATTACGGTTACCTCTATAATTTAGAGGAAAATACAAAACTCGCAACTCATTAATATTTGTCTTCAATGAAAACAATTATCTCAGCTCATACATTGACTGTGCCAATCGCACCACTCTGCAGTGATTTTTATTATTTCTTAGCTGTACAACTAACTGTTAAAACATCATTGCTGCAACACTCGCACTGGAGCATGTCTGCAGATTATTGAATTTTTCATTCCAACAGCCAAGTTAAGGTTAACAGTGAATAAAACATATTCTATTTTATTTTGTAAACATAAGTTTAAAAAAATGTTTGTTGATTTCTATTGGTAAAATTTATTTGTTCTCTAGATTTTGGTTTAGATGTTAATCTCAATGAGTTTTTCTCTCAAATTTGTATTTATGCAGATAGGTGTTATTTACAGCGGGAATAAACTATACTGTGCAAATCAATGGCGGACAACCTCTCAGTACATATGCAAGACCATGGAAAAGATTCCAACCATCTATGTCATTGTACATTGTGCAGCACTGTAGCTGGGTTTTATTCCCTATCTTGTCAATCAAAACAACTCTCCAATTTGCCTAAAAAGGTTCACAGTTATTGCGATGTTGTATGCTTCATTGCCATAGATTTATTTGACAATAATGTTTATGATCCGTAGATTTTCGACTGCAGTCAAATGCGTATCAACCACTCATGTCTCATTTGCTGTAGGCTTTTTTGTGATGCTTGAGTGTGGGCAGTGGCATTGCTGGTGCAAACTTTGTAGTTTTAAATGTCATTGACTCAAATCTCAATTTATCAAAAGCTGTTTCTTTGTAAAATGAGTATTCTTTTGAAATTGAGTATAGTTTCCTTGCGGGATTTTTTTGCCTGGCTACTTGCGTTTGTTGTTTTCAATATGCTTTCAGCTCATTTGCAAAGTCCTGTGATTTGAGGTAACGGTGACAAACTTGTTTTGTATTTTATTTGTTGACTTGATCCCAAACATAGAGGAGGTTTATTTAGATGGGTATGTTCTGTTTTTGTTGTATGGTGAATATATTTTATGGGTTTTTACATTAGGGTTTCTTTTGTGTAAATGGTAAGTTGTATGTGAGAAAAGACGCTGGAAGCTTAACATTAATACAGAACTCATTTTCTCTGCTCTGCAATAAAATTTCCTGTTGTTTTATGCCAGAATTCGTGATCACTCCATGTATGCATAGCTTTTAATCAATATTACTACTGATTGAACAAATTTGGGGGTTCCTCCAAGACTTCTGTCTTTTACAGATCTACCACAAGCCCTGACTAAACCCGTTTGGCATCTCTTTTATGGGTTAGATGTTTTAGATGTGGTTTCCATCATTCTCATCTCCTCTTAATAGCTTCCAATTCATTCATGTCGGACCATTCTTCTCCTGTGGGTTTGTCAAAATCTGGTAGCACTCCATGGGAGGGAAAGGCCTCTACAGTTATGATCAGCTGTAGTCTGTTTTATTGGTACTGTTTTTTTACCAATACTCTTTCTTCTCTTCATTATGTATGGCTTGAAACCCTTGTTTGATACTTGCACGCATTGAAAAATGAAACCAGTTTGCATTGCCAAGGAAAGAAAGGGCATTCCTTAGAGCAAATAATTTTGCCGCAGAGATGCAGATGCGGTAAGTGTCCATGCATCCGTTGCTACATGTGTTCTTTAGCACTGTAAAGCTGATTTACTTTTTTCTTCTTGATATTTCTCATTGCGTTTCACTGTTTTTTTTATGTTCGTAGCTTGTTTTTCTTCCCCCTCTATGTGATTAAGTTTAATGGCTGTAATGATAATAAAAATGGTCACTAATTCCAAGCAAGACCATATGCACATGGGAATATGAATGTACAGGCTATGCTGGTGTCATGATAATCAGTCAATGGGGTCTTGGCTGATTGGTAAAGTCCGGGCATTTACTAAGAGGAGGTCCAAGGTTCAAACCCCATTGGCATGTCCGTTTGTCATGAGGAGTAGTCTAACCGGAGTCGCTGTACTCTGACCAACATCCCTGAGTGTGCGCCAGCTGTACGAAGGCGGTATGAAACCTAGGCTCCAGCTGTACGAAGGCAGTATGAAACTTGCACACCTGGTGGTCCCTTCCTCACGCCAAGCTAAAGTTTACCGAGGCAGCTGGCGAAGGGAGCAGGGAATGATTGAAAGAAATAGAAAACTGCTCAGCCTGTGGGAAATGCAAGAGGGCATACAATAAAGTCAGCACTCTGATATGATGAAAACTACTTCTATTTTTGTTTGAACCTACCTCACACCATTTTCTTGGTGTTTTTGTATGGACAAATACTAGTGTTCTTTGCTTATGTCTAATCTACCAATTGGGCCTAAAAATATTTGCACTAAATCACATCCGCAAATTTATATTTGTCCATGGGAATTTGTGTCATATTTTAGAGTAGTAAAGCAATACTCGAATTCCAACACATTTTATTCAAGTTAATCGATAGGCTGTTGTTTATATTTGGTTAATGCAATTGCTTAACGAGGAATTAAAGGGTTCAAATATATCTCTTTAATCATTTAAGCATGTCTGATTTGCCATCCAGAAATTCAATATATGGATAAACTCCCATTTTTATAAATATCAAAATGTGGTTCCGTGGTCTCCAAATATTTCTGAATATGCACAAAAAGGGCTTGTCAAAAAACACGATCAGCAGCATTTTAGGCAAATGCAGTTGGCAGATGTAATGAATGTTTGCCAGCATCCTCCAATCTTGTACAGAACTTGGAGCTTTGGAATGAGATGCAGAGATTCATCAAAAAATAGTTGACTGCTGTTCTTTTTCAAATATTATAGGCACATGAACTGGTTATCAAAATGAGTAACCCGTGTGACATCATATAATGCATTGGTTGCAGGATATGAGATTTATGGCTGTAGGAAAAATGCTGAAAAGCTTTTCAAGCTTATTTAGGACAACAATTTTTGCTCTATATGGACAACATGGGCTTGTTGAAAAAGCTTAAAATATATATTGTCATGAGGTGTAAAACCAGCCTCATTGAACTTGGATAATGTCAGAGCTTTGGAGCTTGGTGATTTATCAACAATTTTTTTGAAAGAAGATTATTATCAGATATATACTAGGAAATCAGTGTGCTAAAGTGGGTTCCTTGTGTTTTTAAAAAATAGATGAGAAAAAATGTAAATAATGACTATTCATAGAGGTTATCTTGAGATGACCAAAACACACTAATAAAAACCCACAATAATTAATAATCCAATCATTGCTATAGCTATGCACTTTATACTTGCAATCATTGAAATTCTTAAGACCATATTTCAGTGTTTCATGTTACAATTAATAAACTTATTTTTGATCGGAACATTTTTTTGTAAAAATAATAAAAATTGCTCTCAAAATTATTAATAATAAATTTGTGGAGTAGAATTGTGAAAATTGTTAGGGAAGAGGGGCTAGTAGTGGTACATACTAAGTTAAGGGGTCCACAAAAACAATTTTTTATCATGTGGGATCGTAATTTTTTCATTAATATAGAGTTCATATCTGTCTTAGCTTATATTTTTCTTTGGAATGTTTAATTAGAGGGAAAACTATATTTTGAATTGATTTAAAATAATAAATCTGAGTTACATTACAATTATGGTGGAAACCAACACTTGAACATGGGTGATAATAATTAAACATTGAATTTTTATTACTTGTACATGGGTGAGAGGTCTTACATTTTATGATGTGATTGACTACTCTACTTAATTATTATGTCAAAAATAAATAACCACTAAATAGTACTATGACAACTATGAAGTGGTACTATAACAACTATTAGGTATTGTATGATCAAAACTCATGTCAGCTTTTGGACCATGTTCAAGTATTGACCCCTCCCCTAATCCCTCGTAGGTGAAAGCCACGTCCTTAGCAAATTCATGGGCACTATACATCATTTATTAAATCAATAATATGGTCTTACGGTACATACGCACAAAAACCTTTTTCTAAAAATTGAAAATGATGTTTTGATTATTTCTTGTACCTCTCGCCCTATTGGGCTTTTACTATGATATTGTATACTTATACTCATTTACAATATAAAAAAGACGATGTTTTTGCTTCTTTCTTTATATGTGTAAAGCTTTTTATTTTCACTCATGCTGCTAGCAATCTATGCATGCATTTAATTGATATGTTTTTAGTCGGTCACAAATATTGTGCACATGGTTTTACTCAAGTTCTTTTATCTTTTCCTTTTTGCATGTTTGGGATTTAGGTAGTTTTAGAATTTTGTTTCTCATATATATATATATATATATATATATATATTATATATATTTTGTTGAGGTTATTTAGGAGAGGGCCCTAGACATTTGTGGCATCACCAATGCACACTGGCCGTGGAACCATCTAAGGATGGAAGTTTAAGCTCTCGACTAGCCTACGGATTAAACCACATTATCGTGGTGCCCCATCACCAAGTTATTCAAACCATCGGTAGTAGGCCGCCTTAATACGGAGCCGAGATTTGAATTTTGAACCTCCCAATTACTAGGAGACTCAAAAGCCATTACACCACTACACATTGGATATCTTTTATAATAATTAAATGAACTTATTATATATGTATTATATACATGATTTTAGATTTTAGGTTTTCATTCTTCATTGTAACTCCTAATTGTGCCAATCTAAACCATTAAAATTGGATTAGGTTGGCCTCAACATATCCATATTTCGAAAGTTTTTTATCTGTTTATAGGAGGCCTCGTGACATTAATACCCTTGCCTACATATCAATGGTATTAATTATATTAAGATGAACTTGATGACTTCCACAATCAATTTGATTTTCTTATTTCAAATTCATCGATAGAAGACAATCTCATGATTCTTGCATATTATATTTTAAGTATGCCACATTTATTAATGACACAATTCAACAACACTAATGTATCAGGCTAAAAACAATATTCACTAATTATTAAATTATAAAACTCACTATTTTTGGATTGTATATTCTTACTTGATGCTGATGATACATTTATCTCAGGTCATGGTATTTTTAACTATTCACCCTTCTCTTTTATTGCGTTTGTATTGGCTTGACCATTATAATTTTGAGTATAGCTGCTAATAAGGATATACATCCATCGGACCACCATAGTTCTTGGGGATATCCCAATAACCACACATTTAATAAATAAACATGGGTTTTTGCTTAAATTAAATATTAAAAGGTTTATAATTTGATTTTCATAATTGATACTAAGGATTTATATCCACCAGACCACCATAGTTCTTAGAGATGCGCCAATAACCACACATTCAATGGTCCTTAACTTAAATTAAATATTAAAAGGGTTATAATTTGATTGGTTACTCGTGGTTTAAATTTAAGTGACTGTTAAACAATTTTTAAATTGACAACAATTTTTCAACTTTGACATTCAAATTATGCACTACAATTATGTTTTTTTACAAGTAGTGATGAAAATTAATGAACTTAGCTTTCATTTATTTTTACTTTTAAATATTTATTTATATGTATCATTTACGTTGAAGGCGTTCCCGACCATGGGAAAGGGCTTTGCGGTCGTTTGGATGTTTTTTCAAGGAGATTAAGGGCATGGTCCCATGGAGCCACTGACTAAATTTGTGCAGCGTTTGTCCCATGCTTTTTCAACCAGCTAGGATTAATTTCTTGCCCGTCCACAATTTTTGCCCGTTCAAATTAAGGGGTGGTTGAAGAGGGGGGCTAACAATTTCTTGCTATTTTAGGCATTTTTTGTTCATTTGACAACCCAAATGCATTCCCGCCAGTTTTGTTGTCGATTTGAAGGAGATTTTCAGCATATATATCCTGCATCTGCTCATTATTTGAAAGCAGCGCTTTGGAGGTGGATACTGAAAAAAACGAAAATTTCTCAGCGGAAAATGTTAATAAAAAAATTATACCATGGGACCCAAAAACAGCTAATATGCTCCTAAATTCGCTCAGCAGCACCCGCTGAGATTTTTATGCAGCCCCCACTCCATGGGACCATGCCTAATTTCGGTCCGACGGGCGTTGTGGCGGTTTAGCTTTTCCTTGCTATTTTCATAGATTTCCTTTTTCGGTTTTTTTTTCCTATTTTTAGTGGCGTGGAAAGTTTGGCCCTGTTGTCAGTTGGTGGATGGAAACCATGCATGATCATAAGTGACAGATAAGTGCAGTTAACATTAGTCGGTGGATGGAAATCAGCCGAATATTTAGCTATAAATAGGGTGCTGTCAGTCGGTGGATGGAAACCATGCATGATCATAAATGACAGATAAGTGTAGTTAACATTAGTTGGTGGATGGAAATTGACTGAATACTTAACTATAAATAGGGTGCATAAGCTTATTTATTTCATTGTTCATTAAACTCCTGTTAAAATCCAGGTTCCAGTTCCAGAAGAATACTTAGCTATAAATAGGGTGCAAAAGCATATTTTTTCATCATCCTGCATCAGAAGATTCATCTCGATTGTTGCAGCAGAAAGGTGGAATCTCTGTCTGAACATCCATTTTACTTGCAAGCACTGGTAAGATTTTGAATGCTCTGTTTGGAATTTAGATTTTTTATTTATTTTATGTGCTTTATTTCTTTGCATTTGGTTGTACTTTTTATTTTCTTCACTGTCATGTCATGTTATGGATGCCCATTTTTGCTCGGTTAAATTATTTTTAGAGGGAAATATTGTTTAGCTGTACTGGACTGGGGATTTTATAAAATTGATAGATGATTCTGTTAAATTGGCCGTGCTAGCTTGAACTGTTGTGTTGTAGAATTTGGATATGTTTACAATATTTTGCCTTTTATCATTTGTAAAATCCTGCCTTAATTTGATATAGAAAAATTAATTTATTTTACTTTTTATTGTTTTGATACTTCCTCAATTGCTTCAAAAATGAAACTTGACAATTTATTTTGATATAGCCTATTACTTTATGTTTTATTAAACAAAATAGAGGTGACAAATTATAAGAATTAATTGCTAAATATAATTCAACGGCTTGGAATCATAAGAAAAGTCTATTTTTACAGAAAAGATTCATAATTTGTAAAAACTACACAAAGCCTTTTTAAATATTAATTATTGAAGTCGTATAGGATAAAAAATAGTCATATAAGGAAATTTGGGTATAAGCACACTGAAATATATAAGTATGTATGCATATTTTGATTATTGGTTATTTAATTTAAGTTGATTAAATAGGGAGAATTTATAGTAGAGTTACCCATAACAAGAACTGTGGATTAATTAATATGCACTTTGATAGTTTTATAATATCACTCCCACTCATATGTGAAACTCTCTCTATATAGTGGTTTGGATGGATTTCTCTTTTTATTGTTTATGACAACTCTTTAACTTCTTCTTTCACTTTTTGTAGGATATTTTTTATTCTCTTTCTCCTGCAGTAAAGAAGAGAGTGTTGTCTCTAAATGAACTTCAGGTGGGTTTCAATATTGATTGAAGTATTTATTCATTTGTTTTGTTTATTGCATGTTATGGACTAAAAATTATTGTAGAGTGCTTTCATGTTATTTGTTTTTTATTGTTTCATTTATATTTATAGTTGGCTCCAATCCTTTTTCCGAAGTGACATGTGGGGGCATGTGCCTTCGTCAATGACAAGATTCGTTATGTGTTGAGGGGCTCATTCCCCAATGAGGCCATTTAAAGCGTCCCAAGTTGGATGTTAGATTGATCAATGACAAGGCTTTTAAAGTTTCCATCATACTTAAGAATATCTTCTTGGACTAACACACTTCTTTTCCCTCTCTAGTTTAATATGATGCAGACTAGAAACACAATTCCCCTCCCTACAATGGGCTTGACATTAACTACACCTCGCTTGCAAAGGGAGGAATAGTTTAAATGTCTTCAATGTGTTGTTAATGTTTTGCATTATAGGAAACCAAACCACCTAAAACAATGATAGCCAAAATGATCAGAGATCGCCTCCACCTGTGCCAACATCCCCAATTTTTCTCTCCAAATTCTAAACAATTGGATCGCATTCACGAGGCTTTTGCTTGATTTATGATTCTAACGAAGATGCATTGAAATATGAACCACCCCACAAATTGAGGAAAATGGAATAACAATCGAGACATCTGCAACTGCACAAAAATACAAGAAACGTGCAAAGAAAATTGCACAAGCAAAAAAGCAAGAAATTTGATTTAAAAAATAGCTTGTACTGGTTTTGTTTATAAGTGTTTTTGAAACAAACTGTAACTCGTTCCAAATAATTCCATGTATGTATTGTGGCAGTATATATCGGACAAAGAATCAAACTTTTTAAAATACATGTTCAGTTTTTTGTAAACCAACAACTATGCATTTCTAATTTCTTTATCATTATATCTCCATACAAATACCTATAGTTTTCTTAGTTCAAGTGTACATATTGTTCTTATTGTTTTCCATTCTATTTTCTTAACATAATAATCTGTAATTCGTTTCAAATAAATGCATGTATATATTGTGGCAGTACATATGGAACACATAATCTAACTTTTCAACATACATGTTCAATTTTTCCTTTTTACAATTGCTCGCTTCTTTATGTAAACCAACAACAACACATTTTTAATGTGTTCTTCATTATATCTACATACAAAATACCTATAGTTTTAAAATGCCAGAAAAAACCATGCAATTTATAGTTGTTTTCATCCAAAGCTTTGTACATTATATCACTTTTTGCATATTGAATTGTTTTAAGGGTTAGACTTCATGTTTGCGCTTTTTAGAAAATATAAATGAATAAGGAAGCAAACTTTAAAGGTTCTCATTGTTTACAAATGCATGCTATGTGAACACATCCTTCATTTCATGTTTGACTGCACTACAAGTTTACATTTTCCACCATATATTTGCAGAACTCCCACTTTCTCGAGCATCTTTTACTTGCCATGGAAATAACTTTGACACACGAAGGCATTTCTCAATTAATTGAGGGTGAGTTCCAATGTTGACCCTACATTTCAGATATTGCACTTGTCCTCCCTACACTCTGTTCTCAACACGGGTGCCCAACATCATGTTGACCTTTCAGATGGGCTACATTTTCAGATAACACTTCTACCCTCCAAATTTGCAAGCCGTGTAACCAAAAATCAATACAAGAAGGCTCCATTGTGTGCTTACACAAATCCCGTGTTAGAATGATAAAAAATTAATTGTAAGCTTCATCCCTTGCTCGATTACCAATGTATATAATTCCCCTATAGTAATTCTAATTTCTTTCCATTTGATTTTTCCATCCGTTGCTCAGTTCTAATTTTTCCCAATTTTTTTTCCATTGCAGGATTGTTCTTATCATTGAAATGGATGTTGTTGTCGAAACACATTTGGTAATCGGTGCTCTAACCCAACTACCAAAAAATGCTCTCCAAGATAGTTAGTTTCCACAAACAGATGCAAGTGCAAACCAAGTTAACAAATATTTTTGAGAACACCAACTCAAATAAGTGGATTGAATACATCTATGCATGTGGTCCATAGAGGGTCGTGCCCTTAGAAAAACAACCCTTCATGAATATCACAATCCAAGGGAGATGGTTCCATGTTTGGGTTTGATTTTGTGGATCGGGAAGGAGGGGAAATCCACATCACCTGTTTCAATGAGGTCGTTGAAGCATTCTATGAGCAGATTGAAAATGAGAAGCTATATATAATTTCCAATGGGAGGATTGTTGATGCAAAGCTATGTTACAACCATTTGAACAATGCTTTGGATATTTTCCTATAACCTCCTCAACCATAACTCCTCTCATAGCAAATGAGGATACAATACCTTCCCATCACTTTCACTTCACCAAAATCAAGGACATACCACAAGCGTTGCCTAGTTCTTGTTGATTTGATTGGCATTGTTCTTGTGATGTCACCATGCTCAACTATTCATAGGCATGACAAGTTTGAAACAAAGAGAAGAACTCTACAATTAAAGGACATGTCAAGATTCAATGTAACTTTGTCACATTGTGGGGACAACACTTAGATGAGATAAGCAAAGAACTTGAAGACATTCTTTCTATACCACCTATCTTCAGTCCTTGCCTTGAAAGCTTGCTCATGTCTCTAGTTTCATGGGATCTCAGTTGACACTGTTTCAAGTACCAAATGTTACGTTAACCCTCTAATTTCAGAAACTAATACACTTCATGGTTGGGTTGATTCTGATGACTACTCCCTTCCAACGCCCTCTATCACAAGCAAATTTTTGGGCCCTCCAAAAAGCTTGACCTCTGTAACAACGATTTCATGTCCTACAGATGGGGAACACTAAGAGAAATGAATGGGCCATGGTTACTAGTAGAAATCAAAAATATCAACATGGAAAATTTTTTTTTTACAAGGCATGTCCTCTTCAAAAAGGTGACAAACAATGCAGGAAAAAAGTGAGAGAGAATGGTAATGGTTCATGGTTCTGTTCGAGTTGCAACGTACAAGTTTAGAACTATGATTATAGATATGCACTCAGATCGATCTAAAGGACCCAACAGGAGAACTCCAATCAATTACCACTTTTGATGAGACAACTTGAGTCAATCATGGGTGTTGCAGCTAGCGACCTCCACCTATTGTCTATAGATGAAGATGTGACTAGTGAAATTACAAGAAATGTCATCGGCAATGAATACTGCTTCACACTTTCCTTGAAAAAAGAGACATACTGCAGAAACAACAGATTGAAATGTGTCATCCTCAGTTCAAAGAAAGTGGATAATAATGCATCTCCTCCATAACCTTCTTTACACAAAGATTTCTAACGCACCCATCCCTTCAAACTTTACACCCTCACCCATCCCTTTCTATACTTTGAACTATCACCGCTATGTTAGTTATTTCATATCTATGTTTCACTCTTTTTCCCTACTTCAAAAGAAAACTATTGTATTTCCTTTTACACTGACATATTATTGCCTCCTACTACTATGTGGATTGAAAGTTCTATTAAGAAAATAAATGAATATTACTTGCACTTTTGTTATGTACGTATTTGCATCCTTGTATACTATTAGAACATATTATATCTTTCCATATAACTAATATTCTTTTCCTTAAGCAACAAATGCAGTTTTTTATCCTCAAAATGTTACCTCTTACACGTAGTTCCCATTGGAACTCCACATGCATTACAATTGTATATAGTTTATTGATTTTGACTTATTTATGCATTTGTATGTCATCAAACAATGCATCATTCCTTGCTAACCCGCATGATTTTTTTCCAACAGTGGTACTCCATAGGTGTGTGACTTCGTAATCATGTCGACTCCTGCAAAACAAGCCCAACGAAGAGAGAACTACATAAAAATAAAGTTCACATAACTGTTGAGCAACAACGTCGTCACCTAGAGCATAGAACAATGACAATCTCTAATATCCATGTCAACTTACATCGACCAACAACCTACCATTCCCTGACATTCCAATCTTGCCATCAAATACAACTATTGAAGGATTGCCAACCAACATTCCGCAAGTAACTTCCATGGAAACAATTTTGCACGACCATACCAATTCCTTCCATATGAACTCATCTTTGCTAACTACTACCACGTCTCCCCATTTTCTTGGGATGCCACATGAAATTGTCTCAAGTACCGACCTTGCTTCGGTTCCTCGCACATGTACAACCAATTCCTCCTCTCCTTCTGACTTCTTTCCACCTTGCAATCCACAATCGACCCAAACAAAACACCCCACCCCTTCCCATACACAGAGATTTCCCATATTCCCACCCTCATCATAGACTATTGAAGCCCAATGCTAGTTTCACAAAAGAATAGATTTGTTGGCGAACATCCAAACTTGCTCAATCTGTTTGGAAAATTACCTTGGAATTAAAACAATTTCTTTGAAGGTTTTCCTTCCTGTAACAAATGCAAAACTGAAAAACATGGCCACCACTTCTCTTCATGGAACAACATGGACCCTAAAAGTAACCTACCATTCTTGCATCTTTAACCCAAATCGAGGAGATGCTTATCGCACATGAGTCAATCCATTCCTACAAGTCACCCAAGTACGTGGAGGACAATAAAAATACTCAAGACACACCATAAGTTTCCCACAAAACATTACTTCAATAGAAAAGTACCTACCACATTGCCTTGGAGATTTGGACATAGTACTCATATAAAGGAAGGATCTAATTTTAAAAATGTATGATTTCTACGTTAGTAGATCTCGTGTTTGGGAAGCCTTGCAATATAAAATCCAACACGATCCCTATTACAAAGATGTCTTAATCAACCATGATGCACCCTTTCCTCCCTACCATCCGAGTCATCAAATGTTTCCTCCTCTCTTAACACAACCATGGTGGAACTGCCCCAAATGCAAACTACTACTACAACTCATGGTATTGATGTTTCCACTGACTTTGACGAAACATATGAACACTCATCATCTTTCGTGCTAACACCCCACAATACAGGAAACAAAAGAAGAGGAAATCAACATTTCTTCTTTCTCAACCACGATGGTAAAAATCCATTTACCATGCCATGGCCAGAGCTTGGGCTCTCGCTAATAAATGAATACAATATAGAGGGCCTTTTCTCAATGGCTTTCCTAACTTTATTTCCGGGAAAAGCAATGTGGCAACAACCCCGCATAAAAGAAGTTCCAATGCATGAATACACTCTTCATTTGATGCACTACCATGATGGGTGTTTTGGTTCCCACCCAATATTTTTCTACTTCCTTCTAAACCTCATAATGTGGTACATGAGCCAATCTACACAACAACAATTTTCATGAAACAAAACATCGAATCTGGAATCCCTCCAACAATTGGAGATCTGTGAAGACAACTACTAGAATTCCCCAAAGACAACCTCCTCAGAAACATTTTAATGTGCTTTGGTTTGAGCCTTCGAGGGACACATTCATTCTGGGCAAAAATCGAAGCGAGCTTTTAGATATATGGTGGAACAATTGGGGACACCAACCTTATTCTTCACTCTAAGTGTTGCAGACACTAAATGGCCAGATCTCCACAATATTATATCTAGTGAATGCCCTACTGATCCTCGATCCGCACAACTGTTGGAGAACACTTAACATTGTCTCAAACCCTCATCGAGTATCAACATACCTACATCACATATTCATAATATTTCATGAAGAAATATTACAGAAGGAACTTGGAGTAGTAGAATTTTGGTACATGTAATAAAATCTACTTTTTAATAAGTTTGTTCCAAACTACATAGCTAATATTTATGTTCCCTCATCTCGCAGGTATGAATGGAAACATAGAGGCTCCGCACATGTCCACGGTTTATTGTGGCTTGAGAACGCCCTAAAGTTGACACAATGGACTGGAGGATACAACAATTATTGAGGCAACAAAACAATACTTTGATAAGTTCGTGTCTGCTTGGAACCCCCACTTGACTTGCAACCACTTGGATTTTGTTCACATGTCACTCTAGATGACCCTTGTTTGCTAGATACAACACAAATTCTATCCTCCTCCCCACATGTGGACCTTGAAGAACTACTTAATCATGTTCAACGCCACACAAAATGTTTAGAGAAGACATGCACGTAGAAAGCAATCACAAGCTGTGTGTGGTCTGAACACACCCTAGGCCACGTAACCTACTTCATCCTTTCTCATTGAAAGTGATGGGAAAATTAAGTACCTCCCTTTGAGAAATGATGACATATTGAACATCCACAATCAAACTATGATATCCATATGGAGAGAAATGTCGATTTCCAACCCGGTACTTTCCCGCCATGCAGTTCTTAAGTATATTGCAAAATATGCTTCAAAAGCAAAACAACATTCAAAACCTATCACCAAATGCTATCCAAATTTTCAAGAGATGCTTGATGGATTCTCCAGCACATATTGTGATCCGTAAAATGCTCACAAAAGTGTTGTTGAACATGACATAAGCGCACAAGAAACATGCCACATGCTACAAAAATTGCCACTTGTTATGTGCAACCATTCATTTGTATCATTAAATGTTGGAAAAAAAATCTTGAGACGTGTCGTTCAAAGTGACGCTGATGTATAAGAAAAACAACCACTTTCTTGGATGCATATAGAGTTCTCCCTGTAACCATGGAACACCTACCACTTATTCAGGTTGCTTGAGATTGGAGCTACAACAAGAACCATAAAGGTGATAAATGGAAACTGTGATCGACTCAAGCAATTGTTCGGGTCCACCCAAGATTTGTGGATGTCCTAACTCAGGATTCAACATCCTATGACCTTTTTTGTTGGTCAGAACTCCTTTTATACAAGCCTTTCGAAAATTTCCTCCAAATTTGGATCAACCCCACATGACATCAACGACACTTGGGACATGTACAAGCACAACTACATAGACCATGGCATGTTTTACGCACTACCACAGACACAAGACATGCTACATGTTAGTTCTGACTCTGAGGTCGAATGTAGTATTCAACATGAACCATTGCAAGAATGGAAGGTCTTCACACAACTTCATCCGAGGAAACAACACGGGTCTTGACAGTCTTGAAATGTTGGGAAATGAGATTTCGACATACACAATAATTGGAACATACATGATGTTCCACATGATTTGTAGATAATTGGTTCATCATTCATCGAGAGAGAAAAGGTAGACACAATTAACACCAACATGCAGGCCACACCACCATCTTCCACACTTCCTTTGTCTTCAAAACAACAACTAGCTCTTGATACCATACTACACCATTCAACAAACAAAACCCTTCTACCTCCACTAAGATTGATAATTCAAGGAACAACTGGCACAAGAAAATCATTTCTGATAAATAAAATCTGGAATTCATTCACAACAACATCAACCACATCTCCCTCACCTCTCCTTCTGCTCGCCCCTACCGGTGTTTCAACATTCAACATCTCCACATCCACAATCCATGCAACCCTCCATATTCCAATCAAAGAACTAAAACCCCTTGAAGGCCATGCATTATCATCTTTTCAAGAGTCACTGAAACATATAGAATATATTCTTATTGATGAAATGAGTTTCATTGGCCCAAAGTTGCTAAGAAAAATTGATAAAGAAGCTACGTGAAGCTTTCCCACACTCAAAAACATTTGAATTTGGGAATAGATCAGTCATCCTCCTCGGTGACCTCGACCAATTACCACCGGTTTTGGACAGTCCTCTTTATGCAAGTAATTCCTATGGAGCCAACCTTTGGAAGGGATTCCATTCTTCCATTACATTACAAACAATATTTCAAAACAAGGAACAACCAATGCACAAGTTTCATTCACAAGTTTCATTCCGAATTTACTGCTCCACATGTGAGATTCAACTCCTCTTATTGAGGACTGGGAACTCCTAATGTCTCACACAGACACACACCTAACTCAATAGGAGCTCAACATTTTTAAGGATGCACCACATTTGTTTGCAAAAATGATCTCGTGGACTCCCACAACCTTCAGATGTTGAAGGCATTGAACGTTCGATCACCCAATCCATTGTTGAAAGTAATAGGTGGGTTGGACTAGGAGATCTTGATGATGATCAGTTGGAACACAAAGTTTTGTTGTGCAAACAACAAAAATCATGCTTATTGCAAATTTATGGGTTGACACAGGCCTCATAAATGGTGCTATAGGAACAATCACCGACATTGTCTATGACGCATCAATGCCACCACCAACATTACCTTTATTTGTTGTTGTCAAATTTGATAGATACAACGGCCCATGTTGGGATCCCTCCAACCCGTTACATATTCCGATACCCCCTATTTCAGAGAGGGATTAAAGACAATTGCCGATTAAAATGGCCTGGGGATTAACTATCCACAAGTCCTAGGGACTTACTTTGCATAGAGCAATTGTCGACATTGGAACCACTGAAAGGCGGGTCTAACATTCACAACTTTCTCCAGAGTTCCCTCACTTGCAAATCTACACATTTCACCTCCTTTTTCATTCGAAAGGTACTAAAAATGGTGCACGTACCAACACTTGGAGCAAGAAGAAAGGAGGAGTCAAGACTACTATCACTCAACCCTTCGTAAATACTACCCTCTACTTTGATAACACCTCCACTACTTTACTCAACACTTCTTGTATCCAAAGCACATTGTCGTTCAAGGGGTATCAAATGTATTCATGTTTACTGAAAATAAAATTGCCCACAAAAGGCTACCATTCATGATATAAATTTTACAAATGTACAAAGGTCTTCATGTATACATGTTTAGTTCAGATGTCGTGATATAAGATTTGCAACTTTATATGTACGAATCTGTA
Source organism: Taxus wallichiana var. yunnanensis (assembly GCA_018340775.1). Classification (NCBI taxonomy): domain Eukaryota; kingdom Viridiplantae; phylum Streptophyta; class Pinopsida; order Cupressales; family Taxaceae; genus Taxus; species Taxus wallichiana. Next base: position 415,991,375 of record CM031243.1, read on the forward strand.
ACAAATTTAAATGTACACATACAACATTTCAATGTAATGTTTCATCTATATTCCTACACTACCACTATCAATCACATGCCTTATCGAGTGTACAAAGACTTCATGTATTCATGTTTAGTTCAAATAAACTACTCCACATAATGCTACCACTCATGATATAAGATTTGCAAATGTATAGTATGCGAATTTGTAACAAGTTTGAAATGTAGAGATGGAACCTTTAAATGAAGTGATATCTACACTTACAAAATCAATCAAACCCCTTATCAACATCAACTACAAAAGTAATAACTATCCCTCTAAATCAAATAACATATACCGTTTAGCGTTCACATTGCATTGTACACATGCGATTGCTTATTTATAATATGTTTATAGATTTATATAAAAATGATGGTCATATTTTTATTTAAGAGTTGAAGTAGGCTATAAATTTGACAATCATTATTTATGTCAAACAATGTTCAAGTGATGGTAATTTTTAATATTATCTTTCAAACTATTATATTAACAATACATTGCTAATGTAATGCCCCATTTTTACACACACAAAAACAACAGTGAAAATACCAGGATAATTTTTTTGACTTACATTGCTCACCACACAACGCCACAAGGCTCCAAGTAAGGAAAACTCAAAGACGCATACGACACTTACAAGTCATCGACTTACATAGAAACATGACAACACCATAGACATGTTGATGCCACACTTTTCCAAATGAATGAATACTAGCAATGACCCAAACAACAAGAAAAGGACCCAAGGATTGACCGGCCCACACACATCATTACCATGATTACATCTTAATTACGATTAGCATTCCAGGAACATTTTTACACAAGGCTGATTTTGTCTTTTTTTTTCCACATACACATTTTTTTTAGTTCATTCCACATTTAAATTACAGTTCGACCCTTTTTAGATGGCTTTTTATCCTTTAAGAAAATTTCCATATCTTACATACTTATTTGGCATAATTCAAATTGCTTATAAAGTGCTTAGTTATCTTGTTCTTATATTAAGAATATTCTTCTCGAACATTTAATCAATGTCTACCTTTTACCCTTACAACTCAAGTGGATCTGACTTGATGTCCATATAGCAATATTAGGATTTAAGGGAGATTTAGATACAAGATAGCTTTTTCCCAAAAACATTCTTCGATCACGGAAAAGTTATTTCCCTACCATAGTTATTCTAATTCAATGACTAGTGGAACTCCATTTTGATTTATATATATCTTTTGTTTTCTCGAAGTTTGATCACACCAAGGCAATTCATATTCTTTGAAACAATGAAAATATTTAATTGAGTTATAAGGTCTCCAAGAGTGGCATTATTCCTAACCTCAAATCTCATTTTTACTCTTATATGCTTTACTTTTTACATCACATTATGGTCTTATTATTAGCATTGTCTTGTAAAAGGAGTTACAAAAGTGTTTGTCTAACATCTTGAAGACATATATGATTAGAAGACTTGAAGCTACACACGAACCCTAAGTTAACATCCAAATCAATTGAGGTTTAGATTAATTCCAATTTCACCTAAGGATCTACCCCTCAACTATATATGAGTTTAAGGCGAGAGGACATATTTATGCTAAACCACCTTCAAGAAAAGACCAAGGTGTTATGTTGATAGAAACCAAGGTAACACATTTAACTGAGCGGAGCTAAGGAGTTCATTAACAAGAGTTTAAGACCTAGAACAACTAATTCACAACCTCCATCTATGTCGTCTGGATCCAACAGGGATTTCATTCACCGATGAAGTTAATTTCTAGATCTTATCTCACAAGACCTGAAAATCCAAAAGGATACTAAGGGAGTACTAGCTCTACTTACCCCACAGATGGTAAGGTTACACTGAATAGTCGTTGCTTCAAACAAGGACTCATACGATGACTTCCAAGGCGGTCTCCACCACTCAAACACGGTGTCGGAACTGAAGAGAGGACATTATCCTTGCAGTTTACCAACACTAGAAGGAAACCACATACTCCGGATAAAGTTGGACCATGTCATTTCTAAAATATGGGTTCACGACAAGGTCACTAAACATGACGACTATGACGGTAAACTCCAACTAGGGGTTTTATTTACCTAAACTAGGAGGTTCCATCGAGTGCAGAGTTTAAGTTCATTCTACGGTTTCCAATGTCTTCTCGGTAAAAGTATCACACAAGAAGACATGTTATGTTTCGATATTATACAAGGGTTGAGTGTTTCGATTAAATCTCTTTATTACATTTACAAAGTAAGAATGCACAAGATGATTCATTAATCATTTATTGAACACTGAATATGCACTACAAGATATTACTTCAAATTCATTTACCTTATATATATATATATATAAACCTTTTTTTCCATACGTACTATGAATCAAATTGAACCTATGATTAAATACACATTTCCTAGATATCCCTAAAAACTAGCATCTCATACATATTAGCAAATTATCAAATATAACCTTCTGTAACATGAGACTACATTATACATATATTCATTTTACAATGAACTATATAAATTACAATGATAATTAATGAATTACACATCACCTTTTTGCCATCATTCTTGCATCCTACAAAACCACGTGAGCATGAAATCAACGATAAATCGCTGGCATGGCATCCACCCTAATCTAACATAATTAACATTTTTTTTTTTTCCCATTTACATATAATAATAATTACAATTTGCAATCGAAAGAAAAGGTTTAGAGACATGTATTCATTACATTTCATTTCACTTCATTTTGTAACCCAAGAGAGAGAAAGAGAAGGGAAGAGAGAGAAAACACCATTTTGTCCAAAGTTCTATTTCAAACAAAGTTACACTATAGAGTTTTTAAACAGTTATTTACATGTGTCAAAAGTTTCCACGGTGTGTTGGCAACTGACGAGGGTCCCACAACTTTCTATTTTTACATTTTCTTGCTAGCTACAAAAATGTTCAAAATGGGCTCGAGGCTAAGAAACCACTTTCAAACGTGGTCTTCTGATGAGAAACACACCACGATTAAATTTATACGTGTCCACTTATATACCAAGAGTTCATAGCAACTGACAAAATTTGAACTAGCTGAACGGTTTACGTTTGGCGGCTAGTTTTCGGGGCCATCGGTCATAATTGTCCCAGTTGCAAATGAACAAAAGTTAGCTCGAGGGCTCAAAAAACCACGTCCAAAATTGATGTTTGATGGATGAACGCATAATGAGAAACTTCCTACAAATTCCCTATATAAGGAGAATTCATCAGAGTTGACGGAACTCGAGAACTAGAAAACCATTTTCAAACGGCGACAAGTTTTCTGGAGTGACAAGTCCTAATTGGTCTAGTTTGACCTTGTCAAACTGTGACCAAAGGCCTACAAAATGGCTTTTCCAAACTATCTAGAAAAAGTGTTTTTCCCTAAACTGAAATGTTCCATGTAATTGTCTAGTAAAAACACTAGAGGTTTAGCGAAGATGATAATAATTTCTCTATCCAGGTTTCAAATGGCGGTTCAAAATGAAAGCCAACTTTCTAGATTTAACAACTTCCTACCACTACAAAATAGTGTAACATGGCTCCTATAAGGGCGTCAAAAAGATCACAAATGTTCATTCGGGTCAAACCAAAGGTTAAGGTGACTCCTCACATAACAAGGTACACGAATGAAGCTTAACATCCCATTTTCGAGTTACTGAAGGGTACTTAATGAGTCTCCGAAAAATACAAAATTATCTATTTAAACAGGGAGATGGTCAACATTATTACTGGGAAGTCAATTTCGTCTTGTCGATAAAATAATATTGTAGTGATCTAGTTGGGTAGGAAGTTTTCTAAATCACCTCAGAATGAGGGTTGAAGTTCATGGTTTAATACAAAAGGGTTATTTTGATTTCGTGAGTTATGACACGACATTTTATTGTTTTGCAACAAGTTAATATAAAACAATTAAATGTATTATAATCCTAATATTTTAAAATTATATTAAGTTGCAAATGAAAAACTAAAGTACGAGAGTTATGAAAGATAAGGAGAGATGAACCATGCCTGAGAAATGAAGTCGGTCAAAGTTCTGGATTTCGGTTCAACATCTCACTAAGGCATTTTGCCAAACAATTCATTGTCATGACATTTTACCATTTCCATTTTTTTAAAAATCAAGGGTCAAGCTTTCCCAAAAAACCCATTTTCATTGCACCTTAATGCCCATACTAAAACCACATCATGTTTAAATGGTGTTGACAAAATTGTGGAGCTCCTCAACATCATTCCCACCATGAACCTCTCATTCTAATCCATAGGCATGTCAGATCATTAGCCACATAAGGTAAGGGCCTCTATATAGCCATCATAAGCAATATATTTGAATGTGTAGTTTAGATTTTTCCCCAAAATGGTTGGGTGGCCACACAATCACACCCAAAAGATCATTACAGATCCATATTTCTGCATTTATTTTTCCCCAGCTGCACAAAAGGCAGCCCACGTCCTTCTTTTAATCCAAAAACTATGTTAATAAACCACAAAAGAAACATTAAATGGATACACTCTAGAAATCTCCTCTCCTTAAGGTGGTTTTTAAAACAAAACAAGATCCTACACCTAGTTCTCACGTGAACCCTTCTCCGAATCCCTCTTTCAACGTAAAACAGGGAAATACAGTGGCAAGGTGAATCGATCTAGTGGAAGTCAGATGGTTGCATTTGTGAAGCAAATATCAAGGCTTCAGATGGATTCCTAGATCCCCCGCAAGCTCGTGATATTACCATCTATGATTTTTTTTTGTTGGAAGGCAAATGGTTAGAATAGACACAGTACCCCACCCCCGCATCCACATTTTGTCCAAGATATTTGTCAAGCGGTCACACTACAACAATTGGAAATAATTTCTTCCTTTTCTAATGGATTACTCTCGCTTAAACTGAAGAGTAGAGAGAGAATATGACAAAATATCCTTCTTAGTGTTTGCTTTCCAAAGCGAGGAATGATGCTTACTTGTCCCCATTCCCAAAAGAATAAGGATCAAACCCTAACTCAGTATTTTAGAGATTTTTCCGCCCTTGCCTCCATTTAGTTTTATTTTATTTTATATTTTATTATATATGTATTTTTATTGAATTAAGTGATTGTATAAGTTTATGCATTTTCCATACATTTGCTTATTTGGTCTATATGACATCATATTTATTTTTTTAAATTTCCTTTTTACAAAATATTTAATACTCATTTCCTCTATTTATTTTATTTTTTTAACTATTTCATATTTGTTTTTTTATAAAGTTTAAAATTTGTTTTGTTGTTAATTGATCCACTTTGAGTCGTCTTGAATTGACCAAGGTAATATTGAAGTCAAACCCTACGATAACACTTATGATCCATTGGGTTCTCAAATAAAGTTCTTGGATTCTATGGCATAAAAAGAAAATGAAAAAAGGTCAAAACCAAAAGATGACCCTCGTTAAAGCTCATGTTTTAAGTGTAAGTGGACCACGTGCCTTCATCACAATGAATAAAGAGACCAACTTGTTACCACAACATCCAAATGACAACCTAGAAAATATGAGGGGCCATACATCTCCCTCCCCTATAAGAGCATCATCCTCGATGTGACACAAAACAAAAGTTCGAAGGATAGGTAGGCAAGAAATTCAATAATGACACATGTCGTGTATCAAAACAACTTGTTGGTATAACATGACCAAAAGGAAGGAAAACTAATTTTGGCAATATCTTAAATTTTAATGTTATGTGAAGATTGGTATTTCTTGTTTACCTTATTACTTTGTTTATATTTTCTTTTACAATATTTCTTATCTCAAGATTATAATATTCATTGTTTAGATTTTTTTTCAATTGTCTTATGTTCATGGGTGCCCAACAGTAACTAACATCAAGATGTCACACAAAACTTAACACAACACAAACAACCCACGAGACATCTTGCTACATACTTTCATGATTGTAATCACATCACAAGACCTTTAATTCCTCCATGGAATGACAACAAGTAGTCCACATAGCAAATAATTTCCAACAATTATGTCATAGACATAGATCCAATACACACATGTGATTGATAAAAAATGATCATGCTGATACATATACAACGGGTATCACATGACCCAAAATCCATGACTGTACCAACATAGTTCTAAGACAATATCCAATAGTCCATAACAACCAAGGGAGAGTCAATCCTCAATCATAACAATGTCTAACAAGACTCACAAGAGTACACATAACTCATTATACCAACTCCACACATCACAAAACATCATGAAATGACTCCATATATCTCCAAAGCATCACAAAATGCAAAACCATATACCTCCCAACAACATCATATAATCTCCATATACCTCCCAAAGAGAAAGAATCATAGTGCAAAACCAAGCCAAGTCACTCAACCATAGAGCCCCATCAAGAATATCAGGTCACTCAACCATAGAGTGCCATAAAGAATATCGGGTCACTCAACCATAGAGTGCCATAAAGAATATCGGGTCACTCAACCATAGAGGCCCATCTCCTTTCTCCTTTTAATGAGGCCGGGTCACCCTATGGCCCTGGGCACATAGAGCCCCATCACCCCCACCCAAGTGGTGTAGTGGCCTATAGTTCAAAAACTACACGACGCTATGACCTCCTTGGGGCGTACCCCCATATAACGAAGCGGGCCCATAGGTTCCACCACTCCATGGTGAATCCCATGACCCTATTCCAAAACATTACAACATTAGAACCAACATAACAATCCATTCAAATGCCAAGTGGAAAAATCAAAAGCCTTGGGCAAGGCTATAAAACTTTTAAACATGAAAAGAAATTTTAAATCTAAGAAAAAAAATGGCTAATTAGCCATGGTTAGTGCAAAATCTAAATGTTAATGCAACAACCAAATAAATGCCCAAAATATAAGAACATGTCAATCAAGAAAATGGCTGGTTCTAGCAAAAAAGAGATAATGATCAATTTACGAATAAAATACGTATTGAGAAAATATCACATTACAATCACTATGTGGCCTCATACCGCCACCAAAGGGGTACTCATCGAGTTCTTGGCACTGGACATCGAGCCTCACGTAAAAAAATATACATGTGACCAAAATGAGTATATCAAATAATGTAACTGTCATCATCTCTGCCTGAATCATACCTCCAAACTCCCACAAGGATCAACATAGTCAAAATTACATAGGATTGTTCAATGAACAATCCAATAGGAAAGAACAGGGAACTCTAGTTGCATAAGTTGAGCCTAAGGTGGTGCGCACCCATAATATACTGAGCAAGCTCGAAGTATACTAAACAGATAAAAGTGGGTTTTCAGTCTATATAAGACTCCACTTCCTCACTCGTACTCAGCTCAAGATTATGAAAACCTGGTCCATGCCTCCTCTCTCTACACATACACTCTTGAACAATTTCTCCCCTTAGGGTCATCTAGTGTAAGGTTCACAACATACACATAACTACATCACTAACACAATGGTGATTCACACAAATTAACCATAACGTCTTACGCATGGTATTTATACACAGGGTAAACACAATCATTACTTTCATGGGTTACGATACATCACATTACCACATTCTGCACCCAAAGTGCAATCACTGTATAATAGGGATCATACGCTCACCATATGCCCCTAAATCATGACATAAATCATCACATATTACACAAATCATATGTATGACAAACACAATGTCTAACATTACAATATATAATCAATTGCAATACAATACAATGATACACACGATTCATAACAACATGGTGACGACATCACAATATGATCCAATTCACTTTACACCAATCTTGACATACGCAATACATCAATACACCTTCATATCACATAATGCCAAAATGTTCTAAAACTCTCGTAATCCACAATAACATTCCGTTCACACACACAAAAGGTGGTACATCACTCCCCATGAATTCCTCATTGAATCCACGAAATAGAGATTGAATACTCTCATCACAAGCACATCAATATGATAACAAATACGCACTAAGTGACATACACCACATGTGCTTCCATAAGGTCACAATTACAACATTGTTCACATTACAACATATATCACATTACTCTTCCAATATCCACCACCATCATGCAGCATCATCACAACTCCAATCTATCCCAGAGGTTTGAGATTATGAACCTCCGCTTTGATACCAAATGTAACGCCCCATTTTTTAACACACAAAAACAATAGTGAAAATACCAGGATAATTTTTTTTTTACTTACATTGCTCACCACACAATGCCACAAGGCTCCAAGTAAGGAAAACTCAAAGACGCATACGACACTTACAAGTCATCGACTTACATAGACACATGACAACACCATAGACATGTCGATGCCACACTTTTCCAAATGAATGAATATTAGCAATGACCCAAACAACAAGAAAAGGGACCCAAGGATTGACTGACCCACACACATCATTACTATGATTACATCTTAATTACGATTAGCATTCCAGGAACATTTTTACACAAGGCTGATTTTGTCTTTTTTTTCCACATACACTTTTTTTTTAGTTCATTCCATATTTAAATTACAGTTCGACCCTTTTTAGATGGCTTTTTATCCTTTAAGAAAATTTCCATATCTTACATACTTATTTGGCATAATTCAAATTGCTTATAAAGTGCTTAGTTATCTTGTTCTTATATTAAGAATATTCTTCTCAAACATTTAATCAATGTCTACCTTTTACCCTTACAACTCAAGTGGATCTGACTTGATGTCCATATAGCAATATTAGGGTTTAAGGGAGATTTAGATACAAGATAGCTTTTTCCCAAAAACATTCTTCGATCACAGAAAATTTATTTCCCTACCATAGTTATTCTAATTCAATGACTGGTGGAACTCCATTTTTATTTATATATATCTTTTGTTTTCACGAAGTTTGATCACACCAAGGCAATTCATATTCTTTGAAACAATGAAAATATTTAATTGAGTTATAAGGTCTCCAAGAGTGGCATTATTCCTAACCTCAAATCTCATTTTTTTTACTCTTATATGCTTTACTTTTTACATCACATTATGGTCTTATTATTAGCATTGTCTTGTAAAAGGAGTTACAAAGTGTTTGTCTAACATCTTGAAGGCATATATGATTAGAAGACTTGAAGCTACATACGAACCCTAAGTTAACATCCAAATCAACTGAGGTTTGGATTAATTCCAATTCCACCTAAGGATCTACCCTCAACTATATATGGGTTTAAGGCGAGAGGACATATTTATGCTAAACCACCTTCAAGAAAAGACCAAGGTGTTATGTTGATAGAAACCAAGGTAACACATTTAGCTGAGTGGAGCTAAGGAGTTCATTAACAAGATTTTAAGACCTAGAACAACTAATTCACAACCTCCATCTATGTCATCTGGATCCAACAGGGATTTCATTCCCTGATGAAGTTAATTTATAGATCTTATCTCGCAAGACCTGACAATCCAAAAGGATACTAAGGGAGTACTAGCTCTACTTACCCCACAGATGGTAAGGTTACATTGAATAGTCATTGCTTCGAACAAGGACTCATACGATGACTTCCAAGGCGTCTCCACCACTCAAACACGGTGTCGGAAACTGAAGAGAGGACATTATCCTCACGGTTACCAACACTAGAAGGAAACCACATACTCTGGATAAAGTTGGACCATGTCATTTCTAAATATGGGTTCATGACAAGGTCGCTAAACATGACGACTATGATGGTAAACTCCAACTAGGGGTTTTATTTACCTAAACTAGGAGGTTCCATCGAGTGCAGAGTTTAAGTTCATTCTATGGTTTCCAATGTCTTCTACGGTAAAAGTATCACACAAGAAGACATGTTATGTTTCCGATATTATATAAGGGTTGAGTGTTTCAATTAAATCTCTTTATTACATTTACAAAGTAAGAATGCACAAGATGATTCATTAATCATTTATTAAACACTTAATATGCACTACAAGATATTACTTCAAATTCATTTACCTTATATATATAACCCTTTTTTTTTACCATACATACTATGAATCAAATTGAACCTATGATTAAATACACATTTCCTAGATATCCCTAAAACTAGCATCTCATACATATTAGCAAATTATCAAATATAACCTTTTGTAACATGAGACTACATTATACATATATTCATTTAACAATGAACTATATAAATTACAATGATAATTAATGAATTACACATCGCCTTTTTGCCATCATTCTTGCATCCTGCAAAACCACGTGAGCATGAAATCAACGATAAATCGTTGGCATGACATCCACCCTAATCTAACATAATTAACATTTTTCAGTTTCCCATTTACATATAATAATAATTACAATTTGCAATCGAAAGAAAAGGTTTAGAGACATGTATTCATTACATTTCATTTCACTTCATTTCATAACCCAAGAGAGAGAAAGAGAAGAGAAGAGAGAGAAAATACTATTTTGTCCAAAGTTCTATTTCAAAACAAGTTACACTATAGATTTTTTAAACAGTTATTTACATGTGTCAAAAGTTTCCACGTTGGTTTGGCAACCCGACGAGGATCCCACAACTTTCTATTTTTACATTTTCTTGCTAACTACAAAAATATTCAAAATGGGCTCGAGGCTAAGAAACCACTTTCAAACGTGGTCTTCCAATGAGCAAACACACCACGATTAAATTTATACGTGTCTACTTATATACCAAGAGTTCATAGCAACTGATAGAATTTGGAACTAGCGAACGGTTTACGTTTGGCGGCTAGTTTTCTAGGGCCACTAGTCGTAATTGTCCCAGTTGTAAATGAACAAAAGTTAGCTCGAGGGCTCAGAAAACCATGTCCAAAACTGACGTTCGATGGATGAACATGCAATGAGAAACTTCCTACAAGTTCCCTATATAAGGAGAATTCAATAGTCGACGGACTCGAGAACTAGAAAACCATTTTCAAATGAAGACAAGTTTTTTTGAGGTGACAAATCTAATTGGTCCAGTTTGACCTCACAAACTGCGACTGAGGCCTCAAAATGCTTTGCAAACTATACAAAAAGTGTTTTTCCTAAACTAAATGTTCTATGTAATTGTCTAGTAAAAACACTAAAGGTTAGTGAAGACAGATAATAATTTCTCTATCTAGGTTTCAAATGGCGGTTCAAAACAAAACCAACTTTCTAGATTTGACAACTTCCTACCACCGCAAAACAAAGTGTAACAGGATCCTATAAGAGTGTTAAAAGATCACAAATGTTCATTCGGGGTCAATCTAAAGGTTAAGGTGACTCCTCACATAATAAGATACACAAATGAAGCTTAACATCTCATTTTCAAGTTACGAAGGGTACTTAATGAGTCTTTGAAAAATACAAAATTATCTATTTAAACAGGTAGATGGTCAACATTATTACTGGGAAGTCAATTTCATCTTGTCGATAAAATAATATTGTAGTGATCTAGTTAGGTATGAGTTTTTCTAAATCACCTCAGAATGAGGGTTGAAGTTCATGGTTTAATACAAAAAGGTTATTTTGATTTCGTGAGTTACGATACGACATTATATTGTTTTGCAACAAGTTAAAATAAAACAATTAAAAGTATTTTAATCCTAATATTTTAAAATGATATTAAGTTGCAAATGAAAAAAAAACTAAAGTACGAGAGTTATGAAAGATAAGGAGAGATGAACCATGCCGGAGAAATGAAGTCGGTCGAAGTTCCCGGGGTTCGGTTCAACATCTCACTAAGGCCTTTTGCCAAACAGTTCGTTGTCCTGACATAACTCCTTTTTTAAAAATCAAGGGTGCAGGTTAGAGGAGCAAAAACCACTGTTCATTGTCCTTAGATGCGTTTCCATACTACAACAGGGGTCCAATCATATGCAAACTTAGAAGGTGCTGACAAACATTGTGGGCCAAACATCATTCCCACCCACAACCTCTCATTCTACACAGGCTGAGGTGTGTAGATCTGCCACATAAGGTAAGGGCCTCTATACAACCATCATAAGCAATATATTTGAATGTGCAGTTTAGATTTTTCCCCAAAATGGTTGGGCGGCCACACAATCACACCCAAAAGATCATTACGAGATCCATATTCTCGCATTTATTTTCCCCTCGCCGCAGGCAACCCACATCCTTCTTTAATCCAACAACTATGTTAATAAACCACAAAAGAAACATTAAATGGATACACTCCAGAAATCTCCTCTCCTTAAGGCGGTTTTGCAAAACAAAACAAGAGCCTACACCTAGTTCTCACGTGAACCCTTCTCTGAATCCCTCTTTCAACACGTAGTGGGGAAAATACAGTGGCAAGGTGAATCGATATGGTGGAAGTCAGATGGTTGCATTTGTGAAGCAAATATCAAGGCTTAAGATGGATTCCCGTGATCCCCACAAGTCGTAGTCATTACCATATATGAGACCACGTTTCATAAGGCAATTGGTCCAATAAAGACACGCATTCCACCACCCAGCGTGCATCCACATTTTGCAAAGATATTTGTCAAGCGGTCACACTACAAAGAATTGGAAATAATTGCTTCCTCGATTCTAATGGATTACCCTGCTTAAACTCTAATCCCTGGCGTGAGTAGAGAGAGAATATGACAAAATATCCCTGGTGTTTGCTTTCACGCGTGCACCGCCCACACACTCGCCCATTCCCAAAAGAATAAGGATCAAACCCTAACTCAAGTGTTTCGTAGATTTTTCTGCCTGTCTCCATTTAGTTTTATTTTATTTTATATTAAATTATATATGTTTTTATTGAATTAAGTGACTGTATAAGCTTATGCGTTTTCCATACGATTGCTTATCTCGGTCTATATGACATCATATTAATTTTTTTAAATTCTTTTACAAAAATATTTAATACTCGACATTTCCTCTATTTATTTTATTTTTTGGGCCAACTATTTCATATTTGTTTTTTTATAAAGTTTAAAATTTGTGAGATTGGGTTTTGGATTGACTCGACCTGAGTCGTCTTCGAGATTGACTAGGTAAGATTGAAGCCACACCCTAGCGATAACACTTCTATGGTCCAAGGTTCTCGAGGTCCTGAGGCGCGAAGCAAAATATGGCATAAAAAGTTTGAAATGGTCACGAAGCCAAAAGATGACCCTCGGAAGCTTAGCTTGCACGACTAAGTGTGGCAGGATGACAATCATCATGAACAATAAAGAGACCAACTCGTTACCACAACAACGCGAACGACAATGAGAAAATATGGGTGTTACTAATTAAAATTAAAGGCAATCTTATACTTATTTAAAACTTTTATGTTTTACAATATATAAATCTATATAAAAATGATGTCATGTTTTAAATATATATGTTGAAACAAAAAAATTATATCAATTTTTGTAAGTATCTAGAGCTAAAATCACAATATATGTGTAAATAGATGTTAAATTTAAACCGTGGTTAGAAGAGATAGGGATGTTAGAATCTTAAACTATGATTTTTTAGTTTCATGCCTTCTATGTCTTCCTTGTCGTCACCACGTTTGTTATACCACACTAAAATGTGATCCCGTCATACTCCCGTATTTAAACCGACTTTATCTTTGCCTTCCGGCGTGTTCACCTATTTAAATGGACATTTTTATTAAACAATTCCTTTTTTTTCGAGTGAAATTCACCTATTTAAATGAACATTTTAGTTGAACAATTCCAATTTTTTTGGGTGGAGTTCACCTATTTTGGTTAAACAATTCCAATTTTTTTCTATTTTCTTCTAGATGGATTCCCCTTATTTTAGTTGTCATTCAACATGCATGCGAGACTAACATCTCATAATATCAACCTCTCAATAGACACGATTTGAAACTATTTCAAGTAGAAGCTTTGTATTTTGAACTATAGCTAAAATTGGTGTTTGAAAGTCTAAACTATTTCACTTTGATGTATGTTAAGGCACAAACTACATGCATTCATTTTTTTTTGCTTCTTTTATTTATGGTATCTTGTTTGACATAGTTTCCATCTTGATGTCCTATATTGTTTCACATAAGAGGATGATTAGACGTTGAAAATATCAACGTTAAATTAACTAGGGCATTAATAATTTTAACATGGATCGAGAATCAAATAGTTGAACCACTATTGTGTCTACACATTCTACTCTAGGTTTTCATATAACATGTTCACCAGTTTTCACTAATTTTCTAAATCAAATTTGTATTATATACAAAATAATGATTATGAAAATTTTTGGTTTAGAAGTGATCAAGAATTATTATCTATGTGGAATGTTTTAACGTTAAATTAACTAGGGCATTAATAATTTTAACATGGATCGAGAATCAAATAGTCGAACCATTATTGTGTCTACACATTTCTACTCTAGGTTTTCATATAACATGTTCACTTTTCACCAATTTTCTCAATCAAATTTGTATTATATACAAAATAATGATTATGAAATTTTTGGTTTAGAAGTGATCAAGAATTATTATCTATGTGGAATGTTTTAATGTTGCTATAAGTCACATTAATTTTTATAAATTTTTTTGAAATTATTTATAACTTTGAAATATAGTTAAGCAGTTTAGTGTGACAAATTACAATTTTATTCGAATAAGGTACAATAGTCACATTACAAACAATGTGACTAAGTACATGTTTTTGACCAAATACATGTTTCTTTTCGCCAATTCTTACTTAACATTCGATATGGAATTCCCATACCAATGATTAAAAAAGTCTTGTCTCACGCCGATGTGCACCTTTCGTGAGTAATAACTTGGTGTTTTATGCTCCTACCCCCATTTACCCACAATAAACAAACTTTTGGATTGCCACAACCCGAATATGTTAAAATCATTGAACATTTTTGTGGCCTTCAGTATAGTACATATTACTGTGGTTTCCATGAGATCTCGACGATTATTAATTGTAACACAATACTTCTTTACAAACATAAAAAATAATGCTTTCAAAGAAAGAACTAGATGTTTTTCGCTCCTCCCCCATTTGTGCACAACAAACAAACTTTCAAACCACCACAATATGAATATGTTAAAATTATTGAACCTTCTTGTTCGGTTCGTTGTATTGCATTGATTGCTATGCTTTCAGGGGAACCTAATGATGATTAATAACAACACAAAATACTTATTTACAAACATAAAGTAATGCTTAGAACTATTTTGTGGGTTGAAATATGACTTGTAAATGGTGCAATTGTCATAGTCATCAACATCATCTACAACAATTCTATATCACCTTCGGATCTCCCCCTCTTTATTGTGGTCAAATTTGACAGTACTTTGACCAGGCCGAGATGCTAACAACTCGTTGCATGTTCTCTTGTCACGGATTTTGAAAGGCAACAAAAAGAATCTGTTTAAATATGGGTCAAGCTTTGACAATCCACAACTTCCAATGGTTCGTCCGACATCGCACAAGGCCACTATTAATATCGGAAGCACTGAACAATAGGCCCCGACATTCACTACTATCTCCGTGAGTCCCCTCACTTAAGGACCTTCACATTTCACCTCCATTCTCTTTTCTTCATTGCCCTAAAATGTCTCGCAGCCCTTCTCTTAAAATTAGAAAAGTTGAAGAGGTCCATCTTGCTTTTTTGCATCATTTTTCAACGTTGTAATAAATTGCTTCACATGTCTCGCCATACTTTTTTGCTTTTCCATTGCACTCTTTAAACCAAACAATATTGTAAATCTTTCTTCAAAATCATGTTATTGTTCTATCTCTCGGTGGTGGTTTAAGTTCATTTATAACAAGCATACCTTGAAGGAAGGTGAAAAATGCAAGTGATTGATTGAGAAATGAATAAAAAATGCAATGACAAGTTGTGTGTTCAAACACAATTGTATTTCTTCCCGTAAGTTTCTAAAGATTATGCATTGATTACAATTAAAATGATGCACTTATGTGTTTACATGGTATGGCTTCGCATGTTCTATCCCCTATGAATCCACTCACGTTGTTCATATTGACGAATGCCAACTCTTGTTCATCTTCCTGTCTAGCTACAAGTCCTTTATCCTCATGCGGTGCAATTCACTTTAGATCCTAGTCTTCAACACTTCATATGCCAAGAACAACTCTCACCTTTAAAATTGAAGCATCAAATCACGCCTTAAATAGAATATTCATATCTCATCATTCCTATCACATGTCCACTTACTTCCGCTCCAAATGCAAAAACTAACTTTCTCAATTGTTAGTACCAAATGGTATTATTCTCTTCAATATTTAACAATCCTTTGAGTTTAATTCTTGAATACATCTCTTTCGGTGCCTCAATTATTAATACTATTTATATCACATAATTAATTCTTGTACTTTGTATATTCTGTTTTGTTTCCTATGGACATGAAATGTCCCCATTTGTTCTTTCCTCCATTTGCAAAGAATCTTTAAAGTTCTATTTTTTTAATCTCCTTCAAATCTTAGAAAATACTTGGAATCTTTAAAGTTCTATCCTTTCTCCCCATTCCTTTGTCACTACCTCATATTTTAATGTTAAATTAAACACGTTCACTTCAATCCTACGAAAGGTTCTATTGCCTTTTTAGCTCCACCCAAATCCGCTTTATCCATTTCATATATTATACTATATCCTCTATTAGGTGCATGTATATATATTATACTAGTATATATTATACTTCAATTATCTTGCAATTTGAAATTTTATAATTTAAATTCAAACTTTGTTTGCATTATTTTTGTGTAGAGATAAATCATTATTTCTTTTATGTACATTGTATTTATTCTATGGAATTTGGAATTGAGAATCATTTTATATTTAGATGTTCTCTTTATTATAAGATTAATGTTAATTTTTTTGTCTTTTTAAAGATTCATCTCTTTCTTTAGACCTTAATAATTTGTGAGGATAAAAATGTTTGGCTCTTTCTTTCGTGAGATGTTTGATCGTCACTAATATATAACTAGAGATTTTGTTTCCGTAATGCTATGCACCTAAAGGATTGTTTTTGTTATTCACCTTATTTCTTCTTAAAGATTGAGTAGGAAGTTTCCTCAAGATAGACTTATTGATAAAATAATATATACCGCATAATCTTTGAAAAATCATAATAATTTTTAACGTTTAATTTTTATCGATAAACTAATTTTTTGATATTTTCGAAATTTTAGATTCGCCAATCAATCAATTTTAGAAAAATGATTCACCAGATATTCCTATAAAATATACATAAAATAGTCAAATTCCCCAAATTATATCTATGTTTTAATAGTTTTTTTTTCCTTAAAATTCACAAACCATACACATGTTTCCTAGTTTTCAATTAAAATTACTTTCAATAATATATTTCTTAAAATTCTCATTCCTTTGCAAAAAAAAATACCGTACGAGAATATGATTTATTCTTTACATATTTTATCCAAGCGATGTGTTTCTTTTACATTCTCTATATTCTGTATTTTACATTGTACTTTTCTAATTAAGGACCAAATTTAACCTTATCTGTTGTGGATATTAACGTCATTACCTTAATAAGTGTCGAGTATAGTTCAATTGATTTACACTTTTACTGAAATCTGAACTCACAGTGAAGTCATGGATTCAAGTTCCAATAAGTATCTTATAAATTTTTATAAGAGGAATGGAATCATTCACCGCATAAATGATTACTTGGAAACCAAAACATCACTCAAATTGTGGTCACTTCAAATTAAAAGAAAAATATATAGAGAAAAAATTCATCCAATTTGATGGTGTTTTATATTTCATGAATCTAATAATAGTTTTGGTTCTAGGTTTCAAGAAGATGAATTATAATGATGAGGGTATATAGTTTAAGATATATATTTTATTCTCTACTATGCCATCATTGTAAGCACTCACCTCAAACACTAAACATTTGATAATATATGGAATGAAAAGTAAGAAGAAAGGCAAAGGCTCACATGGCATATACATCAATCAAATATAATAACGTGACAATACAAGCATCTTGGATGTGTACGTGTCTAGTTCCCTCTTGATGACAAATGATATGAAAAATGAGAACATAATTGTGAGTATATGAGTATGGTTCAGCTCTATGACAAATGCCATGAAAAAATGGAAAATGTGCAAATCATATAGCTTTGGTTAAGAACAAAGCAATAATATGAATAATTCATGAGGTCCAGTGGTGATACTTCAGATTTGGTCAACATTGTGTGTTTTTTTAAGAGACCATTCGGAGGAAACTTGCCAACAAAGAGAAACAAAATCATTAAGAATTTGGATGTCTATAATTTAATACCTTTCTCTTTTATGGGAAAATGATGCATCAAAATGTAACAAATTTTAAAATAATGAATTCAAATTTAATTGTATATTCTTGGAGTAGTATTTATTGATATGGAGGAGTTTTGGTTTGGTGGAATATTTGATTTAGAATAACTAGCAATCAAGTAGTGTAATGTGATTGTTGAAAGGAAGTGGAGGACGAGTGAATTGTGGAGTGGAGAAGCAAGGCGAGAAGTGGAGTTGTATTGGCAAAGATATACAAATTGTTGTTAATGTGAAGTTAGTGAAATTGGATTTGTAGTAAAAGTTGGTTTGATGGGTGGTGGCGATGTGCATTAATCTCTCGAGAAGGGAAACCATAGTGGAAAGTTGATAACAACATAGTTCAAATGTGATTGCAAACAAGCAATCAAACAATGTGGAAATTTTAGTTGGGATTTATGTAAAGGATGCCATATGATGTGGAGAACAAATGAAAGATCACTCGAGTTTAAAAGCGAGGAAAGCATGATGTATAGTGTGGAATTACAAGTGGAGAAAACTAGCAAGAGTTTTTTATTTTATAGAGGAAGGCGAGAGATGAGATCCCACAACAAACATGAGTAGTAATTAGAAGTGATGAAGTATGTAGATAATCCATATTGAAGAAGGCAAAGAAGGGAAAGGTGGAAGGGCTACATCCTTGCTGAAATAACATTTGGGAATTGATGCATCGAGAACTACAAAGGTGTGTTGTTACAGGGGAGGGAGAAAGGGGAGGACATTTCTTTTTAAAGGGTGGGAAATGGTTGAGAGAAATTAGGCACATTTCTTCATTTTTCACACTTGAAGTAGAATGGCCATGAACATTTTGAAGTACTACTTGAAAGAAAAAGAGGCAAACTGTGAAGATCTATAAGGGAGGGAGTCTAGAGAAAGAAGTGAATGTAAGACCCTATCTCTTGGTGTTACCAATGTCAACAAAGTGGTCTTTTGCAAACTAAGACCTTGAGACTTATGGATAGTTAAAGCCCAAGCCATTTTAATTGGCAATTGTCTGCGATTCCCTCTTAAAATTGGCGTGCAACGGAATATGCGACGGGTTGTTGGGATCCCACATGGCTCGATATATCTATCGAATTTGATGACAACAAAAAGTGGTATATGAGGTGGCCCTATGGAAATGTCATAAATAATGTCGACGATTGTTCCTATAACACCATTTACAAGGCCAATATCAACCCAAAATTAGCTATAAACATGACTTTCTAGTTTTTGCAAAGAATAATTTTGTGTCCCAATTGATCAACATCGGGATCCCCTGAAATTGAACTTTATGGTAGTTTGTTCAATAAAATGGGTGACATGAAGGTTCAATGCTTTCAACATATTGAGGTTGTGGAGGTTGACTTGGTCAATTTTTGCAAACAAATGGGGTGAATAATTAAAGCTATGAATTTCCTATTGAGAGAGGTGTGAATTAGTACGAGACATAAGGAGTTCCCAATCCTCAAATCGAGGAATTACATCACAAATGTTGAGAAGTAGCTGGCAAAAGGAAACCCATGTGTGGGTGGAACCTTATTGCCGGAATATTGTCTACAAGGAGACAAATGTATGAAATCCCCCAAAGAGGAATTGACACCATGTTGAAGTGGCTCATGTTGGGTAATGGAATGTCTTTGATAGGTGGAAAAATTTCCCATGTCACTCATATATAATGGAGGTCTATGATAGAAAATTTCCTAGGTCACCAACGAGGATGCTAATTTGAATTCGTATGTCTTGGAATGGGAAAAGCTTCACGCAGCCAAAATTCGACCTTACTTTAGTAATTTTGGTCTAATGAAGCTCATTTCATCAATAAGAATATACTTAACATGCTTTAGGGAGTCTTGAAAAGATGAAAATGCTTGTCATTCTAAGGGTTTGAGTTCTTTGATAGGTATGTAGAGGCAAGCATGTATCATGGATGTAGAAATGTTGGAATACCATAACACCAATAGGGGCAAGTAGAAGGAGGAGCTATTTATTTGCAGTAGCTAGATGTGATTGTTGATATGATAATATTTATGAGATATGATTTAATTGTCCTTACGATACCTTGAATTATTAATTTTAATGGAGGTAGATGGGTTTTGTGTGAGAAGTGGTGAAGAATAGTATTGAAATCCAATTGTTGCTTTAATGACAAAGGAGAAATAGGTGTTGTGGAGGGAGCTTGAATGTGAGTGATATTGCTTGTGGCATTATTCACCTCTATGAAAGATGGACCAAACTCATATAAAGAATGGGGAACATCTTGATTGCTCCAATTATGCCGGATATCAAAATCTTTGTAACCTAACATATATAGACTGTCAAGACCCTTGTTGTTTCTAGGATGGAGCTATGAAAAAACTTTCCATTCATTAAAATGAGCATGAGCATTCATGCTCTCATCTTTAGAGAAAAATTCATCACTTGAAGATTGTTCATGGTCGAGTTGGAGTGGTTAACATGTCAGGGTTGGTAATGGTTCTTAAACAAGTTCCAATTAGAAATGATTTCCTTAGGGGTGATGCCAATATCAGAAGAAATAATGTGAAAAGGCTTGTATAAAAAGAGTTCACTCCAAAAAGTTCAAAAGATGCTGATTTTTGCATGGGGACTTGAAATATCTTGGGGAGATATGAACAATTGATAGAGAGGCATGAAGCTTCCATTTATCCCATGTATGGTATTTATTGTAAGTTCAGGTCTCAATTAGTTTAAATAAGAGAAATTGGTTCTATAGTTATAGGGTGTTCCTTATAAGTGTCAAGGAAGAGAGTTGTTTCCTATATTTGAGACTTTGATTCGGTGACTCCTCAAGACCTTCTTCCCAACATTCAACAAAATGAAAGAACGATTTCATATAATAAGTGGTAATTTATGCAACATGTTGCAAGTTTCTTGTGAACTAATATTGTGCTCAATAAAAGTCTCATGTAAGCATTTTATTAATGGAAATTTGCGCTAGAAAATATGGCTCAAATATTTTGAAAATTTGAAAAGCATATGGTGGTAGGTTTCAAAATGTTGCTCCACCTTCAAAGCATATTTCACAATGAATTTTAGAACCACATGGTGAGAAAGCACGAGTCGACAGGCTAATGTTGGATCTCCATATTGATAGCATCATCAAGTTGTGGATGTTCAACCTATCATCATTTCTTGAAGGGAGGTACTTAATTTTTCCATCTTCCTCGGTGGACATGGTCAAATGTGGATGACTCTCCCATAGTTCATTGAACAACATTGGAGCCAAGCTTTTCTTTTTCTACAAGCATGTGTGTTATGAACATTTAGTGTGGTGTTAAACACGATTAAGTAGTTCTTCCAGGTCTATGAGTGGAGAAGAAGATAATATTTTTGTTGTGTCCAACAAGCATGGATCATCTTGGATTGATCGACAAACAAACTCTCAGTCGATCAGTAGGTATCCTAAGGGTTTTAAGTAGACATGCATTTATTTAAGTATTTTCTAGTGGCCTCTACAAATGCTGGGTCTCCCTAGTCCAATTTATCAACATTGGGTGCATTTTCAAGCCATAAGAAACCATGCACATGTGCAGAACCTCTATGCTACCATTCATACCTATGAAAAATAAGGAGCTTAAATAAAATCCATAAAGTTTGAAAAATAGTAGGAGAGGAGGGAATTCTATCACCTATACTAATAGTCTCATGCCAATGTGTCTCTCCAAAAATTATTTATATAAGACTGTGAATCTATGGTGCAAGTAAATAGAAACATGATGATGGTTTGAAACAATGTTAAGGGTTCTCCATCGCTATGTAACATGAACATCTATGTGGGAATCACTAGGCATGTCACTATGGAGGTTTAACCATTTGGTGTATGTTGTAAGTAGAGTAAAAAAAAGTTTGTGGGCCCAATTTCTCAATCATGTCTAAAATATTACTTTTGTTTTTTACCCAAAATGAGCACGTACTCAAGGTTGGTCCCAAACACACATCAAACTATTTAGGAGACCATCATTGGGGAAGTCCTGAAGTTTTTTCAGAGATATCCTATAGTTGTTAGGATACCATGCTCGAGATTTTGCCTCATGAATATTAATGTAGTTTCTTGGATCCTATGACACATTATAAGGTTGAGTAGAATGTATCCAAACCATGCGTATGTGATCCAAATTGTCCATCCTAGTAGCACATCAAATGTAGAGCACATTCATTCAATGGACTTCTTTCATGCATGGTTTTTTAAACATGGATTTCCTCGTCGGAAACAAATTTGGAAAATCCACGAAGAACATGCCTTATGTGTTGTATTCATTTATTGGTGAAAGGCCAAGTTCTAGCCAGGACAAAGTGAAGGAGATTCATGGTCATGCATAAACAAGAACTACTAAATTTCCTCTTCTTCTATTTTTGTATTTGGAATTGACAACACAAAAGATGATGATTAGGTCATTGGTTTAGGTGAGTTAGAAGAATCATGGTTACCATTCTCTTTATCATCTTCCCGTAGTTCTAGAAGATCCAATGTGACCGTGTTTAGAAAGGAGGTAACATTTGTTGATTTTGATGGAAAAGAGGCAAGAGCATCGCCATTGATCAAAATGGCTCGTAGTATGAAGCATGAGTAATTTTAAATTATAGGGATTCCCAAACACATAATCTACTAACATAGAAGTCTTAACTTTGTTAGTTGGGACATTGTCCTTAGTATCGTGACAATGTCCAAATCTCCAAGATGGTGTGGAAGGTATTTGATTACGGAGGAAATGTTTTGTGGGAAACTTATGGTGTGGCCATATATTTGTAGTTTCCCCACACACATGGATAAGTTACAAGATTGAATTCACTAGTGAAATTAGCATTTCTTCCACTTGGGCTAAGGAATTTAGAATGCTAGGTTGATATCCCGTGTCCATATTGATCCGAAGGAGAAGCCATGCCCATTTTTATTTTTTTCAGATTTGCATTTGTTGCAAGTAGGCAAGCCTTCAAACAAGCTTGTTTTCATTTCAGGATAGTTTTCTAAACAAAAATAACAGGTGTGGATCTTGGAAAATAAATCTATCCTTTTTTGTGGAACATACATTGAAATTTTAAAGAGGATGATGAGGTTTTGTTTGTGAAATTTCCAGGTGGAGGGGTATTCTCAGCATGAAGGTGTGTTGTTTAGAAAAGAGGAAAGGAAATACCAAGATAAAGGAAATGCACATTTTGTGTATGAGGAACGTGGGTGAGATTGGATGTTGGGTGAAGGCTATGTGTGGAAGTAGAGGAACACATTATGGAGGAGGATGTTTGCAAGGATGCCCCCATAATAGTTTCTCCTGATCTGTGGGGTTCAAAGACCGCAGTTTGTGGGAGAACATTTGTAAACTGTGAAGCCAATGATGTTGAAGGAAGGAAGGAATGCACAGGGTTTTGAAATTCGGCCTCCATGTAGGCTGCCCATTGAATGATGTTTGGAAACTATACAGTGTCTGAAGTAGACACCAAGCAAGGTAAGGAAGGCCAGGTAAGGTGGCGAAGTGGAAGTTGGTGGGCACTGCTGCCAGTCATTTGTTTTTGGGTGTGGTAATGCTACCATTGTGTTTAATTAATGTGGGACACCATAGTATTCTCGCCTTCAGGCTTGTTTCTCATGATTTGACATCAATAAGAAGGTAATGCCATGTATTAAACATTACAAGCAAGGGGTAGGAAATAATGAGTTGTCAAGAGATTTGCATACATAAAAATAAACAAAATTATGAGAACAAATATTATTTTACTTTTTAGCGATAACGTACATTGTTATTGTTTACTTCAAAAATTCTATACAAGTGGTAAACATGTTTTTTTCTAAACTATTAGAGATATGTAGAACCACGAGGAAAAAGTTATACGCCTCTAGTTTTTACTGAAAAATGACTAATGGTGTTGACCACATTCTCAATATGTTGTAAAAGCAAATCACTATCGTTATTCTAAAACATTACAATTTTGCTTACATAGATGAGGAGGACGTAAAAGGAGGTCCTTTCTACCTAGTGGAAGAAAAAGAGAGGAACCCACAAAGTACAAAGGGATGAAAACAGTTGTTGAGTTAAGTTAAGTTCGCAAAAATAGAAATTAAGAGTTGCATACAAAAACAAGTAAAAACAACCCCCTCTAGAAATAACATGATTCTAGGGGAGGGGAAAAACCGTTGTAAGGGCAACATTAACAATTTTCTTGGCAACAAAGGCTAGGGAGGAATAGTGCAAGATTATTCTTTCTTTGAATTCAAATTGACACTTTTCAATTGTTTGTTTCCATGATATGTTTTTTTCTTGAGGGAAATATTGAAAATGAATTCATGGCCGATGACATGGCTTGCAATCTCGCTTGTCACTTCGTCATCTATGGACAACAAATGGAGGTCCCTAACTATGATACCCATGGTTGATTTGATTGTTTCCATAAAATATCATAATTGAAAATAGTTCCCCGATGACATCCTTCAAATCAATTTGGAGTGCATATCTATAGTTACATTCTACAACATATACGTTACAATTTATGCAAAACAACATGTCATTTTCCTTTTCTAATACTTTTTTTTACATTTTCTATTACCTTTTATAAGAGGGAATGGCATGTGAAATAAATTATCCGTGATGATCTTTGTGACTTTAGCTATAACTATGACACATTCATTTTTTCGAGTTTCCCATTTGAACAATCATGATATTTTACAATGGAGGTCAAATTTTTTAGAGGACCCATAATTTTTTTTGCGATAGATGGTGTTAAAAGGGATTATCCATTAGAGGTAATCCACTTGCAAAGTGGAGAAGTTTCAGCAATTTGAGAGTTGACAAAGCATTTGGTACTAGAGATAGTGTTTACAATTGATCAATTGAAATTAAAGACACAAACAACTTTTATTTCCATTATTGTAATTTGCACTATAGAAATAATGTCGCAAGCTCTTTGATCAACCCATCAAAATGTTGTCCCCGCAAACTAACAAAAACATTGAATCCAGACATATCATTCAATTAAATTGATATTTTTATAGTCTCTTATTGGTTGCAAGAACTTTATAATATTTCCTTAGTTACTCGCTAATGACACAGAGGGCCAATTTTGAAGAAAAAGAAAACACTAAAGGTTTTTTAACAAGGTCCTTTATCCGGTCAAACCTTCACTACCAACATGGAACAAATGAATTTCTTCATTAGTTATGGGATAGATTCAATACATAAATAAGGTCATTGAAGGATGATACTTAGAAAATAAACTTGAAAAACCACATTTTTACAAGTGTTTGTAGTCAAAATTTTATTTTTGGACAAGATCGAATCTAGTCACTAGAATTGGGAAATTTTGAAAATGGGTGTTTTTATGAAAACAACTAATTATTTCTAGGATATGGAAATGGAAATGTATTGGATGTAAATTAAGTTAAATAAAAAATAAGACGTATCTTAAATTCCAAAATCTCAAGTTTCGTAGACACTTTGTTTTATCCATCAAGCCATACAAGTCATTATATCAAGGTAACGATATTATTGAAAGAGAAGAGAGGAAACAACACAAAAACAAAGGAAACATATGAATTTGTTCTTGACTTAACAACGGGAATATGCATGAAGTTATGATATAAATGAGGAACCAAGAGAGGATTTTGATCTGATTGGAAATTATTGCCTCTTGGGAGAACATTTGAAAATGGATCAATGTTGGTTCCATAAGAAAACAAGCTGCATGTGTAGTGTGAGTTATTCTGTATAAGCTAAGACTACTAATTATACTCTATAAGTTTTCATAAATGTGGGTAAGAGTGGATATAAATCATGGATGTAAATTTCTACAAGTGGTGCCTCTTGGGTATATGGCTTCTTGGAATGCGATTAAGGATCTCTTGAAACTTGATATTAAAATCTCTAAGTGAATCTTGAGGTTGTCTTTTGATTGCAATTATTTGATTAATGATTTTGAATAGATCTATGAGTTGAATAAAGTGTACAATGAATGAATCTTCTAATTCTTTCCAGATGGAAATTGAAACAGGGGTTAGCCTTAAAAACACTCATATTTAGGGTCATTTAAAGTAAATGAAAACAACTCATTAAGCCACATCTTCATGCACATTCAAGATACTCAAAACATTCTTAGAAGCAAGTACATGTTTCAATATGATTTTACATAAGATACCCAAAAATTCTCTAATAACACTAAAAATTATAAATGTTTCTTCATGATTTCCCAACCCCCTAAAGTGGGTTTTATTTTGAGAATATATCAACTACAAAATATTGATGTTGCTATTTAGTTAGACATAAAAGTAGAAGATGGTCTCAGCTTATGTATGGAAAATTTAAGAAAGAACTAGCTCGAGTAGAGGACACACTTCTAGGAAAAATTCTACGGACCTATTAGTAAAAAATGGTTAAGGTTCTTCTAGATCTCAAGAAATATGGGTCACATAATATGCCAACAATCATATACAAATATGTTCCAAGGCGGAATTAAAAATATTATTTACTACTCCTTAACTAAGGATGGCCATAAAAGATCCTCCTATTAATGTACGTGTTAACTCTTATTGTGAGATATAAGAAGAATAAGTAGAAGAGGAAATTGTGGAAAAATAATATGAATAAGGAGATGAAGGGTAAAAGTTGAAGAACCTAATCAAGACTCAAATATTAGATACATAGAGTATGAGTCTTCCAAAGATTATTACGATGAATTGGTTGAAGTTACAAATAGTTACTCTTGTTTTATCTTCACTAGATAGCAAAAGAATAAATAGGAAGTGACAATACCTTGATATAAAAGATAAAGAAAAATATCCTCCAAATGTGGATCTAATACATACTATCATTAGTAGAGGATCCCTCTTCTAACACTTCCAAATCCCGTGATGACAAGAAAGTGAGTATTTCGTCTTCATATTCTAGTACCACAATTTTTAAGATAGTTATATTTATAAAAGATATATTGGTAGGGATTTAATAATTATGAATTTAGAATCCACTAGTCCTTACACCTTTGTTGGGGCTAGCACACTTTGGTTGTACATATATATTAATCAGATCTAAGCATAAAAGCAATCAATACGGAAATAAACAAGAAGAAACAATACACAAGATTTAACGTGGTTCACCCAGTGTGGGCTACGTCCACCAAGAAACAACCAATTTATTATCATAGAGGAAATACAATGAAGATTTACAATCTTCCACACCTTCTTAGATGTCCTGTACTTTCTTCTCTACAAATTTCTCTTTTCTCTCAAAAGGAAACTTCTCTCTATTTTCAATTGAATTCACCTTTCTAAACCCTAGCTTTATGCTTATATATGCATCTACAATCTTAGGGCACTTTAGCTATGCAATTACAACCATTAGATTCACTTTACAACTAAAGATAGATCTAATTCCCACAACTTAATTATAATAGTCACGCACATGCAACCGATGTTGGTTAGCCTTAACCGATGTCGGTTATCCCTAATCGATGCCAGTTCCTCATTTCTTGACCGATACAGTCCATGGGTGACCGACGACGGTTTTTCAACCGACGTTGGTTACTGTGTATTCCAACAAGTCTGTAAAAGCATGCTAGTGAAGCAATTAAGCTCCACAACTCAACAATCTCCCACTTGGAGATAAATTGTTGCACTATACCGTATAAATACATCCATGATCCTTTCCTTTGGTTTGTTTCTCCCTTTTAAATTCTTAAAATCGAAGACCAACGAGTAGAGTGTAGCTCCAACTTCTCCTTTGCCAAAGACTTTGTTAGCATATCTGTAGGTTCTCCTTTGTATGAATTTTCTCCAACTTTAACTGCCCATCCTCCAATACCTGCCATATGAAGTGATATCTCAACTAAATGTGTTTCGTTCTAGAATGAAACGCTGAGTTCTTTGCCAGATGAATTACACTTTGAATATCACTTGTACAATCTACATCCTCTTGCTCTTTTCCCAACTCTTCCATGAACTTGCTCATCCATATCATCTCCTTGCTAGCTTTTATAGCTACAACATACTCAGCCTCTGTAGTAGACAGGGCCACAACCTTCTGCAATCTAGAAATCTAGCTAACTGCCGTGCCACCTACTGTGAAAACATATCCAATGGTGCTCCTCCTGCCATCCAAATCACCGTCATGTCTGAATCCACATAGCCACGTAAAGAAGTATCGAACCTCCATAACATAAATGCATGTCGATGTCTCTCTCAAATACCTGAGAATCCATTGACTGCTTTCTAATGCTCTTTACTTGGATTAGCCATAAATCTTCTCACAACTCCCACTGCTTGTGCAATGTCTGGTCTGGTACAAACCATAACATACATCAAACTCCCAACTTTTGAAGCATAAAAACTTGTGCCATGTACTCAACCTCCTCGTGTGATGTAGGACACTGATCTTTGCTCAATTTGAAGTGTCCAGCCATAGGTGTACTTACAGGTTTTAAATTTTGTAAATTAAACCTTTCCAACACCTTATTGATATAATGCTCCTAAGAAAAATACAACTTCCTATTTTTCTGTCTCTGTGAATTTGCATGCCAAGGATTCTCTTTGCAGCTCCCAAATCCTTCATTGCAAATGTGTGAGATGTAACATTCCCTTTTTAGACTTTAGAAAAAGGGATTTTCTTTAACACAATGTTATTTTTTCTAAATAAAAAATCATTTAGAACACACATTCCATGCCAATCAATCTCATAACAGATAACCATATGCAGTTGTAACTGACTCGGTAAATTACTGATCTCTCATTTCATGACTCAGTTTCTAACCGATCTCTCATGTTTGTCTTTAAGTATAGAATACTTTATGTATACTACGTATACTTGGTTTTCCTACCCTATTCGGGTATTGAGTGATCTGTTTAAAGAACCTATCTAAATATTTGTTACCAATATTCATCTGACATCACGTTTCTTTAAACTAGGTGACATAGGACAATGTAACCAATAGCTTGCGATACTTTGGCCAAATATTTCCAACATATTGTTCATGTTACTATTCCTAGATGACATACTCATCAATTCGGAATACGTCCTTCACCTCACTCTACTATTATCTAGAATGGTCTTTACTGACTTCTGTCAGTCCACTTGCCCAAGGTTTGACCCTATCCCAAGTTAGCAACATAATTTGTTATAGGTAGACGCTCATGATGAATTAGGGTATATGGGCATACTCGACCGACCTAAGTTGATCGAATGTGCCTAGGTACCTGAGTCATTGAAAGCTACTTCCTATTCTAATCATGCTACTAACTTGACCTAGAGAGAAACTAAGTTCAAGTCCAGATGTGTGTAGATCTAGATGAACAATTATGGAAGGGTGTTTCCACATGTCAACTGTAACATTGTATCCTTGAGAAGCCCTTAGTCTTCTTGAAGGTACAGTCCTGCAGTTGGCATGTGCCAACATCCGTTAGAACTGCTTCATCACGATGTACATACCCCTTGGTGGTCATTAACTCATAATTAAATTTGGATTAAGATTCAGATTGCAGCAACCTTGCAAAACCCTAATTCCAACATTCATTAAGTTCTTCTTCCATAATTAATCTGATTAATATTAAGAACTTCATTAACTCATGATTGCTTTTATGTTTATTAACTCGACATAACAAGCAGTTAACCAAAACCATGACAACAAACATCATAAGGTTAGTTTAATATATCTTTACTGTTCAAGATGGTGTAACGTCCACATAGTTTCAACTAGAGTAAACTTCATGGAAATGAAGTACAATGATTAATGATCATAAACACCGTTCCTTTTGTTTTACAATCTTTTGAAATAGGAAGAGTCTTCCTCTACATGATTAAATGTTAGGGTTATCATACCCTTTTTATCTTTCACAATTCATATAGTTTAATTGTATGTCCAATACACATTCCATAATTATACTATAATTGTTTAGATAGAGAACAACATCTTATGCAACTTAGCAAGTTGTAGCTTAGTAAGGAGATTGAACTATTCCCTTAATCCAACTTATTAAATGATAACAATAATAAGTATACAAACAGTTACGAAGAATATCAACAAGATAAATTCCAATTTCCTTCATAAAAAGTACAAGAGAATTCACACAACAATTTGGAGTCAGTCTCCAAACCTTTCAATTCATCATGATAAAAATATACACTTTACAAGACTATGCATTTCAGGCATACTACATGTCAAACAACATTAAGATCATAGAAGAATACAACTTTTCTTTTTCAATACAACTCATGAATGAATCGGAATTCTTTACAAAAGAGCCAAACTTTACATCAGCCAATACATCATAAAAGTTTTTGCCTTCTTTTATCACTTACGAAGTTCATCTGCAAAAATTGCTAGCACGGGCTAGTTCATTGAACTGAGCATGATAAGCACTAAGCATTAAAACGAAGTGCATTCCACTAATTGTTCCATTAAAACAAATCTACTTTAATGAAACAATTAATGTATCATACAAATAAGCATAAGTAATAACAACCATAAAAGAAGTACAAATAATAAGTTAGAATTCACTTTTAAGAAAGGATCATAATATAATCAGCAAACTACTGCATTATATCATATAAGAATTGTCCCAAACAATTACTTATTTATATCAAACAACAAATCTTATCGTTTAATTATTTCATAATTCTTTCTGAATTTGAAATACAGAATTTAACTTTACTATGTAACAAAAAGAGTTACTTTCAGAACCAAAAGCCTTATTGTCATTTTACCAAGTTTCCAAAATCATGTACAGACAAGTTCATTTCAGCATAGTACATATTTAGGATGATTCCTCTTACAACTTAAATAAATAAGAAGAAGAATCAATACGAACTATCCACAATTCACCATTCCTCTAAGAGATAGAAATCAGGTTCAGAAAGTATTTAACCGAATACCTACATAACTGTATTATTCAAGGAAACTAATAAAAATATTCAACATTTAAGAGACAACAACCGTTAACAAGAATTCCAATCCAATCTGAGAAGGGAGAGAAACAAAATAATCATTATCTTACTTAAACCTATTAACGCAAAATCATAGCACCCCCAAATGAGTTATGGATATGCTTTTTTAAGGCAGGGTCATTTGGTGTGATTTGCATAACATGGGACCATCTCTCAAGTTGTGGGACTTGCAGACTTGAGATGGCCCTCCGGAGAAAGTTGACTTCTTCTTCCTAATCCTAATGCTAAACTACTCCTAATGCAGAAATGACGTCTAACTACACCTATCCTAACAATGCCAAGGAGACAGGGAGAGAGAAAGTGCATAAAGAGGGAAATCCTACACTAATGAGGTGATAGCACCAAGAAAAGGGAAGTGTTGATCATCTATCAAAATGGCCATGAAATGAAGGGAGGTGAGGTGAGCAATGGAGAGGATGGACAACAACATCACAGACCAAATGTCAGATTCACACAGAACTCCATTTTGATCCCACGAACACAACTCCCAGATCTGTAAATGAAACGTCCAAAACATGCACTAATACTCCAGAATGATGAGAGGCAAGAAGATGCAATGAAAACAAGCGAAGGATGGACAAACACATCACAAAAATGAGTTTTATTGCTTCATAAATTTACACAGAGCATCATACACGAGCAAGAGGCAAAAATGCCATTTACAGAGCAGGGGAGGAGGTTCAGACTCCATTTTCAACCCTAGGGAAGAAAAGAAGAGGGGGGCAGAGAAGAAGAATGAACAAATTTTTTTACAATGAATCATGCCCCCATATTTATAGATTTAATTAGAGAGAAGAAATGAGACGAGAGAGAGCGGGAAAAGTAGGTTGAAGCTCAACCATTTTTGTTAATGCTTATGATAAAATATGCCCCAAATCCATCTTTACTACATGATTCCTTGATTCGGTGCCTTGAAAGAAGAGGAAACGGCGGAAACAGATTGAATCTGATTTGGTTGTTGAGACAGATGGATCCTGCATTGAAGGCCTAAAGATGTTTCCTCCATTTTCCTTCACCTAACCTCCTCAAAATTAAAGTTTTAGACCTCCGTGGCATGGGTGAGGCCGAGATCTTTCCAACGACATTAGATTTGCAATATTTCTATACAAAGTCAAAGATATGCCTCTTGAAAGTTTGTATCGGGCATGCACTGAGAAAGGGTGGGAAAACAACTTGAAAAATGGGTCCCCTTTTGCTATGGGACACATGGCAACCAGATAAGGGCAAAGTCGAGGTTTGTGGGTTCGAAATTTATCTTTTCCCATTTTTCCGCGAGAATCACAAAATCCGAGAAAACTCCTGCTTCTTAGCCCCGTGCTCCACTTGAACACGTGGCACCCTTTTGTTGGTCATTTAGAGGTGCGTTCCAATCTTTTCCTTTGTGCCATTTTGTCAAAAGGAAAATTTTCACCTTTTCCTCCGACTCCCCGCTTTGGTTTGACTCATTCTCAAACACTAACTTTTTCCCTTTTTATTTTAGAGCCTGCTCAGAGTCTCCAAATATATTTAAGACACGAATTCATGCGATGAGCCATTTCTTCTATTTCTTCTCACACAGGGTCGTGGCCGATCCAATATTTTTTCCGGGGCGAACTATGGATAACACAACCCTTATGTATTACTCTACACTATTGGAGATATTAGTTAGTGATCCGAAACCATACGTTTCATAAAACAAGGTAAGCCTTACGAAAGGATTATTTCTTACTCGTGTCCATCCAAGAGAAGAATCATATTTACTATTGAGTGCATAGAGAGGAGTCCCTCAAAAAACAATTTCCTAATAATGCATGACTCAGCCAATCAAAACAGTCAGACAAGAATTGATTACGTTTTCCCTTCTACAGATAGACTCAGCTGTACACTTCCCGAATCGACATGACAATTGATTCTATACAAATTAGCTGAGATCAAGAAAGATCAAATGGGGATGGTTTGGTTTTCCCTTGTACCAAAAGTGACAGTCCCAAAATTTTCCTGAACATACTACTATTCCCATGAACTTTCCACAATCAACTAGCAACAAGTTTAATTAAACAACCACAAATAATTTTCTCGAGTTCTGGAGAGTGAGTTCTCATTACCTCATCCAAGATCAAAAGGGAAGAGAGCCGAACTCAAGAAGTCAAACATGCCTAGGATGGTAAACACCCTAACAACTTGGGAGAGAGAGTCGATCTACAAAGTAGTTCGAGCAAAACAAAACTTAACTTCCCAAAAGTTAAAGGAAACTCAATAGAAAGGATCCAAACCTAGAATTCATTCACCATTGTTTTATCAATTGAATTCCAAATCCCATTAAAACCCAAAAGTTCTTTCAAATTTCCAAAAGAGAATACAAAACCAAACGCGAAGTTTAAAGAAAACATTACTTCTATTTTCCTTACGAACTCAAACCATATCAAGTAACATCAAATACCAACACTAACCTAGTTCATATACAAATAGAAATATAGGATGCATACAATGCCAAAATCCACATTCATCTATTCATCATTGTTTTAACACAAGTTCGAGTTCATACTGTAGAGTAAAGTATACAATACAATCCCGAAATAGAAGTACTAAATATTAGAAAACAAGATACAATTTACAAGAGTATTCAACTCCTTTCTCTTTTAAAAACCCAGAAATCCATTCAAAAGGATCTGAAAGAGAATACAAAAACCCAACACTAAGTTTAAAGTCAAACATTGTTCTTTATTCCTCATGAATTCAAACTGTAGCAATGATTCCAACTACAAGTGCTTACACAGCTCCATACCAAAAAGAAACATAAAGTTTGAGTTCATAATGAAGAACAAAGTATACCATACAATCCAGAACAGAAGTATTATCTTCCCAAAACAAGCTATGGTTTTATAAAAGGATAATCACCTATCTTTCAAAACAATCAAAGATAATCAGTTAAAAATAACACACGTTACCCGAGCGAGAGGGAAACAATATATCCTCAAACGTTTTCACGCAAGTTCATGTTCAAAGTAGTAAAACATCACGATCATGATTAGAGACGAAGCACTACAAAATTTTCAAACTCAAAGATGCATCAAAGAGAAGATTTCTAAAGAGACTTCCAATTCAAAATCAAACCAAAAACCATTTACTCAAGCTCTTTTTCGAGCAGACAGTCCAGAATGCAAATTCTAATCAAAACACTAAAGTCTCGAAAGTTCTATATGCATTTCACCATTGAACTTACTCAGAGAAAAACATCCAAAAACTAACATTATCATGCAATGGATTCATATCCAAAAATCACAGAGATTCCTTCAACATGAAAGAAAATAACCAGAAAAAACAACTAACCATTTATCTCATGAGAGCAGAGTTATTTTAATGAAACATTTAGAGAAAAGCAAGAAATCTTAATGGGTAGAGCCTATCATGCCTGATAGTGCTTTTGCCAATTCAAGGAGACTTCTAGCCGAGCTTCCAACTCTTCTTCTCCTCTAAGAAAGATCAACAACAAAACATCTCTTTCCCCAATGCCTCATATACTTTCCCTAAATCGAAAATAGACTAGGGAAACCAAAAATAGCCACAAAGTGAAAATCGAACTACTTGGTTCAAGAACCAGATAGCTCCATGCAGAGAAAAAATCACAAAGCATGCAAGACCAAACAACCTCCAAAAATCCACCCACATTGTTTCCAAGATGGTTTGCTTGTGAAAATTGAGATTCATTAATGCCATTTACTCTCACATTCCCACCTATCTCTCCATGCCACCACCATCTAGAATTGGTGAATCCTAATTCAAATTTTGCATGCATTGATAACTTTAGTGAAGACTCCACGTAGGTTCTACCAAATTTTCATGCTTCCGCCTAATCTGCAGTTCACTGGAATTTAATACAAAAATCAAATCTCATAAATAGCTTAGGAACCACCACCTAGCCTCCCATTTGCCATACGACCCTTAGGTCCCCTTTCCACACTTCATTAGTTTAGGATAGGTACCATTAGCTTAGGATAATACCTTAGGCTAGTTTAAAAATATTTACCTTAGGCTATAAACATATAGGTAAATATTCATCTTAGGTTAGGTCATAACTCACAACCATATAGTATTAGGTATTAGATTAGAAATAGACCTAGCATCACCTTAGGTGGTTCCCTCAATTTAGAACATGCAACTTAGGATAGGATGTTGTCCCGAATATAGTAGACATAGCTAGAAAAATAGGTACATCTACCTTAGTTTAGAATCCCATTAGGATAGATCTCTTAGGTCTAGGACTTAGATTGTTCCTCAATAGTCCTGAAGTAGGCCTCATTTCACTTAACGCCATAAGCATCCCACTGAGATCAATCAAGAAGATCCGAGCACAAAACATACAACAGAATGCAGGCACGATCTTACAAGACAATAAAGAATTTGTAAACATGCTAGAGTTCATTCCATTATGTCATCTAACCTCTGAATGTCAGTTTACCATTCAGACCAGGTAAGGAGATTTAAAACATACCTCGGGTCAATGGAATTGATCCAAGGATGTATTAATTAAAAAAGGGATAAGTTTGCAACCATTATAACTAGATTACAACTCACCTATCAGAAGTGAAAATGGATTCTTGCAAGAAACAACATTTCAGCCTAACGAATCCAAGAGAAGAAATGATTTATCCATGGCAAGCATGATTTTAAACAATCAAAGAAACACACTGCATCAAGGAAATCACATGTCAACACTTGCAATGCAAAGAGAAATATACGAGTTTGTCAAAGGCGTTATATACTTTCCTCCTAAACAGAATCATCGTCCCGATGATTATCTTATTTTACCATTTGCATTAAGGACAATCAATTTATTTACTTTCTTCTCATATGCTTTGCAACATATCATAATTTTAAAGTTCTAGAAATCAACATTCACATAGCTGTTTATTTAAA
The DNA here is from genome assembly GCA_018340775.1 of Taxus wallichiana var. yunnanensis. Lineage (NCBI taxonomy): Eukaryota > Viridiplantae > Streptophyta > Pinopsida > Cupressales > Taxaceae > Taxus > Taxus wallichiana. The sequence goes on from CM031243.1 coordinate 416,027,470, forward strand.
TTAAATAGATATCTGCCCAAAACCGCTGCCGAGGACTTATTGTCATATAAAGATAAAATCACAAATTTTTATCAGTCATTAGAATCAATTCTGTTTCAAATAAATATGGAAAAGCAATTTTCATATCTTCAAGATTTTCCCAGGTTGCACTTTCTTCATTAAACTGGTCCCACTGGACCTTACATTGACTTATTTCACAATTTCTTAAATGCAACTGGTGATTTTCCAGCACTCGTATGGGTTTAACCACGATTATTCCTAGGTCTTGGACTTGCAAGGAATTCTAATTCAACACATGTGATAAATCTGAAACGTATTTCTTAAGCAAAGAAATATGGAAAACATCATGCATTCGTGACAAAGTAGGAGGTAATGCTAAACGGTAAACTACAAGGTTGATTACTTCAACTATTTCAAAAGGTTCCACGTAACGAGGTGATAACTTGGTAGCCTTACCAAAAGTTATAGAACTCTTTTTGGTTTCAATCAAAGAAAGACCTTCTCACCAAGTTCAAATTTCCTATCAACCCGCTTCAAATCAACATAACTCTTTTACCTATCTGCCGCTTCTTTCAAGTGTTCACGATTCATTTTAACTTGTTGTTCCATTTTCGTAAGGATTTCATGCCTGATTACCTCTCTATCCTCAATGTTGTCCCAACTAACAGGGGTTCTACATTTTCTTCCGTATAATGCTTCAAAAGGTGTCATCTTAAGAGATGCATGATATGTGTTATTGTAAGCAAACTCAACTAGTGGAAGGTACTTTTCCCATTTATACTGCTGATCCATACAATACATCCGTAACATATCCTCTAAAACTTGATTAACTCTTTTAGTTTGTCCATCATTTTACGATGATACACAAAACTGAAATTCAGCTTAGTTTAATGTTCCTCCATTTTTAAATCTTAAGATTTCTTCATTGTCAAAGTGAAAACCTTTATATCTCACATCATTTGGATCTGCATATTAGTGAGCACTATTTTTATTTTTACTTCCGAAAGTAAGAATCAAATTCCATAACACTTTATACTTCGTCCTTAAATCGAGTTCTTAATGTTATAAGAGTAGAAATGTGCTTCCTACGACTTATAACATCAAATACTCTATTTTCCTTACCTTTAATGTAATTTATGTCAAAATCATATTGAGATAAAAACTCTAACCATCTTCACCGTCTTGCATTTAGATTTGGTGAGTGAAATTATACTTCAGCCCAAGATGATCAATTTTAATTCAAAAGGATTACCAAGCGAGATAATGCCTCCATACTTGTAGTGCATGAACAATGGTAGCAAATTCTAAATCATGTGGAGCATAATTCAACTCATGTAACTTTAGTTTTCTACTTTTGTAAGCTATGACATGATCGTTTTGTAACAAAATACCCCTAGACCTTCTCCGAGATGCATCCGTTACAACAGTAAAGTCTCCATTAGGGTCTTGTACCGCTAGAATGGGTGCTGATGTTAACTGATCCTTCAAAGTTCTAAATGCAGATTCACATTTCTCATTCCAAACAAAATTCTTATTCTTTTTTCTCAGAATGAAGTTATTGGTGCAGCCACTTTAGAAATTTTTTTACAAATTTTCTATAGTAACCATCAAGACCCATGAAGCTTCTAACTTCATGTACATTCTTAAGTGCGAGGCCACTCGAGTTATAGCTACAATTTTAGAAGGATCTACAGTAATTCCATCCTTACTTATAACATGACCCAAATAGTGCACTTTTGTGTCATAGAAGAACATTTAGATAGCTTACCATATAACCGTCTCTTTTTCAAAATTTCTAAAACTATCTTTAAATGTTCATGGTGTTCCTCAATACTTTTAGAATATATGAGAATGTCATCCAAGAATACAAGAACAAATTTGTCTAAGCATTCTTGAAAGATATTATTCATTAAATTCATAAAAATTTGTAAGTGCATTTGTTGATCCAAAAGGTAAAGCGTGAACTCATAATGTCCATACCTTGTTCTAAAAGTTGTTTTATGAATGTCCTCATCCTTAATCCGTAATTGATGATATCCAAATCAAAGATCTATCTTTGAATATACTCGATGCTCCATGCATATGATCAAATAGATCATCAATTCTAGGGAGTGGATATCTATTCTTGATCGTTGCTTTGTTTAACATTCTATAATCAATGCAAAATCTAAGTGTTCCATCTTTCTTTTTCACAAAAATTACTAGTGCTCCCCAAGTGAAACATTGGGTCTAATCAAACCTTTAGACAAAAGTTCTTACAATTGTGCCTTAAGCTCTACTAATTCTATAGAGTCATTCAATATGGTGCTTTAGAAATAAGTTCGGTTCCAGAGATTGATTTCAATTGTGAAGTCAAATTCCCTTTTGGGTGGAATACCTGTAACTCTTCCGAAAAATATCATGTAGTTTTGTAACAGTGGATATCATTCCATAGCATCACTTGTTTTCCTCAGCATGATTCTAAAACTTTTACTACATATAAGGTCTGACCTTTATTTTTGGCCTTTTTAAGTTGCATAACTGAAATTTCACGTTTCACACCCCAGAATCTTTGTTGTTTTCTCGTAGGTCATCTAAACAAATAATATGTTTTTCAAAAACAGTCCACTTTTGCTTTATGTTTAGCTAACCAATTAACACCTATGATTACAAAGATAAGACCCCAGAGGTGCAACATAAAGATTAACTTCAGTGGAAAAACTAGGTAAGTCAAAGACTTGCTCCAAAAAGACACATACTAACTGTATGAACAACATTATTTCCATAATGTACAGTCCATGTTTTACCCATTTTTCCATCTTTTCTTTTTAGTTTCAAAGTTAATTTACTAGAAATAAAACATTTAGTAGCTTCCTTATCAAAAGAATAGTTAATGGTATGCTAAATAACTTACCCGAAACTTCTATGGGCGTGGCTTGTTTTTCAAATTCCTACTTGTAGGAAATCTACCATTGTGGCATGTATCTTGTCTTTGGCTTGATTGTGATCATCCTTTTTCAAAGGACATTGATTTGCGTAATGATATTTTCCACAATTATAACAACCTCTTATAGGTCCCTTTTTAGGCTCAGATTTATTTCCAGCCTTAGAGTTATCATTCTAACCTCCATAGGACTTCTGTCCGTTATTATTATTCTTGACAAAGTTGTTTCGTGCATTTCCAACGAGACTTATTTGTTCTTTGTTTTCTTATTATTATCACTGAAAAATTACTTTTCATACCAAACTTCTTCCATGGTATTTTCTTAGGTGCAAGAGATGATGAAGAGAAGTTTGGGACTTTCTTCCTTACTTCCTCTTTATGAGCAAAAATTGCCTTTAATATTTTTTCTTGCCTTATGAATTTTTCAACAACCCCTTCCATCGTGGTTAAGATGTGAATATCCACCTCTCCTCCTATAACTGGATTCAATTCCATGATGAATTTCGTATCCTGAACTTCTCGTCGGTTTGATCTTGAGGTACATACTTAAGGAGTTTAGTAAACCGCTCCCAATACTCGATTCTGATTAGTTTTCCTTGAGTTAAGTTCTGAAATTTAGTCATTTTTCAGATCATAATAAAGTTGTGGTAGCCAACATTTCTTAAAGTAACCTTTAAATTGATCCCAAGTAATATTAGTTTCATCAATATTCAACTCATTACAATTTGTCCCACCATGAAGATGCCTCATTGGAAAGCTAATATGCTCCTGTTGGTCCGAAAATCTGTCGCGTGGGCAGATCTATGGATAGACGAGCCAACAGTGTTGCAGGGCTTAGCCCCTCTTTGAGACAGCAAAGCGAAACTGGTTTATTGCTACTTCTACTAGCAGGAACCTATGCAAGTCTCACAGATTCTGCCTTCGGGGTTGGGATCTCATCCCAGTAGAGTGTTCCAGGCTGCGAAAAGAAAGGAATGAAAGAGAGAGAAGAGAAAGAACAGATCCGAAGGGAGAAAAGAAATGAATTCCAAAGCAGAAGGGTCAGAAGATCTATGCTTTTAGTTTGGTAGTAAACAGAGCCAAACCTACTTGCATAAATAAACAAAGCAATACTGATAAACAAATGACGGAAAAGTAGATATGAATCTAACAGATCAAACACATACAGATCTAACGTAAGAAAGATCTAATGTATAACACAGCTATTGAGCACAAAGTCTGAATAATTGTATTACTGTTCTTTTCTCAATAAGAAAGCTCAAAGTCTTTCTCTCCTCACTTCTATTTCTATCTGAAAAATGTTCACCCATTGAATACAACAAGTATTCTTGTATTTATAGAAGATGAGGGAGAGAGAAGGCAAAATGGAGCCAACCACTTATTTACAAGATATTTACAAAATATCCAAAAGTCATGTTGACTTTGACCACTTGGATGGATGACATCATCCCATGATGCAACATGGATGATGTCATCATTTGCAGGCCAACTTACTTCAGATATTACGGAAAGAAAGTCGGAGAATAGAGAGGAGAAGAAGAAGAAGAAGAAGAAGCTATTCATCATCATCATCCTGCGGCCGAAAAGGGGTTGCCTGTTTCTGGTGCTGCTCAGGTGATGAGATGTGGAACTGAGCGCGGTATTCCAAGAACTTGCTGATCATCGGCCCAAATTGATCCTGTGATGGATCCTTGTGCCGTTCACTGATTGCTTCGCAAGTTTCCCGCTCATCTATGAGCTTTTCCGGGAGTTTGGAATAATCTTTACCCGCCTCGATTAGGGATCCGATGAAGTCCCTACAGGCCAGTAGGTTGTTGATGGATTCGATGTCGAACGTGACTTCTGGCCCTATCCCTTGAGAAGCTATCTCCTTGAAAACCCGGATAGTATCATCAGCTGATCTCAAGGTGAGGGAAGGAGTGAGCAACCCTGGAGTCATAGATAGAACAATTTTCTCCATTTGATGCATTGCATCCAGGGCCTCTTCCTTTACCTTGTCTATCTTTTCCAAAACAAATTCCAGCTGATCTATCCGATAGTCCAGAGTGGACATAGTTTTGTTGAGGGCCCTTGGATGGCCGAAGACTCCGAACTTGACCAGATCTTCGACTGAACAGTCGAACATTTGTTGGAAGGTCTCGTGCTGGAGTCTAGCATGTTCTAACTCTTCTGATATCGGGCCTGCTAATGCTTGGAGTTCCTTATTCGCCTTCTCGATGTTCAGGTATAAACTGATATACTCGGCGATTACTCTTTCGCTATCCTTGAGGATCTGACTCCTCCAAGTAGGAAAACAAATGCCCCGCTTCGCCGATCTTTGAATATTCATTGATCTTCTCCTGACTGAGCAGCTCAGGAGTCTCGGCAGCAGTTGTGGGAGGTGCACTTCCCATCTTCTGTAAGGCTTGAAGCAGGTATTTATTCTGCTCCTTCAGTAGCCTCTTTTCTTCCTTTGTTTCTTGAAGCTTTTCGCAGAGTGCATCAACTGCGGAAAGAGCTTCCCCCTGGAGACTTTCTGAGGATGTCCCCATTGTGACTTGGGTCACGGTGAAATCTGTTGGAGACAGATCTTCTTTCTCTTTGAGGGTTGGGGTATGCTATTTCCATGACTCTCTCACCTGCAGCGCTCTTTGAGAAGCGTGTAACCGGCTTGTGCTTCTTTGCTCCTTTAGCCGGAATGACCGAAAAGTCCATCGGAGCGATGGGGACTTTCCTCTTTGTTGGTTTAGCTGCTGAGAGATCCAAGCTGGTCCTATAGAAGAAGGACCAGAGACAGAGGGGGGTAGCAAAGAACGGTAGAAGAGGGGAAAACGTGGAGACAGTGGCGGCGGCATCGAAAGAATAGCCGAAGACATGCTCACGGGAGGAAGGGAAACCAACAGCAGCGAGAAGACATAGGAAGGGAAGGGAGCTCGGAGATGAGGGAAGAAATGGAAGAAGACAAATCAGCAAGGGAGGAGAAGATAGATGAAGAGGCGGGGGAAAGAGTAGAAGAAGGGGCAGAGGACACAACCAAAGGAGTGGTTGCTTGAGTCACTCGAGGAGGGGAAGGAAGAGAAGAGGAAGGGATAGAAGGGACCTCTGAAGTTGTAGCGATGCCGACATCCTGGGTGGATGGGCGTATAGGACTATCCTCTGTCAATTCTTTCTCTGGCGAATCCAGAGTTATTACTTGTTCAGGCTCTGAAGGAAGAGGACTTTCAGGGGCTTCCTCCTGAATGGTGCTAGGTTCACCTTCGGCACCTTTGCCTTTCAGCAGCTTCTTTGACCTTGGAGGTGCGTTGCCCAAAGGGGAAGTCATGAAATCTACCCCGAGGTAGATTAGTCCGTTCATGCGGCACCAATGCTCCGTTCTCCGCATAGTTTCTTTTACCCTCTCCTCAATTGTTTGAGGAGCCTTGCTTCTCAATGTCCGGAAGGGCCAATCATCCCCTTCTGTGTCATTATACACTTTGTCTACTTCGTCTTCCGTGGTTTGGAAGCCTTTTGGGACAATGGCCACTCCGTATTGGATGATTTCCGTTAATGCCAAGCGAGAGTGATCCTTTCTTCGAGTTCTACCTCATGGAGAACGTCCATGTGTAGATATCCTCAATCTGAGGGACATGAATTGGATCAAGCTTAGCCTCGTAGACATGCCCCTAGGGTCGAATGTAGGCCTTGCTGGGAAATCATGCTTTAGGTTGAGCAATTCTAGCTCAGCAAACATCTCCTTCGCCTTGTGATAGCTGGAGCATGTGTAACGGCCTACTGTGAGGGGGAAAGGAGTTCCGCCCTTCTTTCTCTTGAGGCACTTTTCATGGTATGTGACGAGCTGTCTTGACATTTCCAATAAAATCAGCTTTGGTCCAAAGATACCTTGGTAGCCTGGTTGGCTCTCCCAAAAAGTTGGCAGCCCTTAGATAGGTGAACGTGGGAAATTGGGTGAACAAGGCTCCCCATTTCTCTGTGACTGCCACTATGTTCTTTGTCGTCCGGCTATGAGTCAAATTTGGCCTGCACATGCACATGATGTGGTAAGAAAAAACATCATTGATTTTAGCAAATGAAGAGATACTATTCTCTAGCCTTAGCTCTGGATAGTAATCAAATATCTTGGCCTGAGGCCATACTCCACTTCGGTTGAGCCCTGGGTAATCCCTTGCCGATGCTGCAGCGTAGACTACATAGGAGTTCATATGAAATACTCCAGGTTGGGCAAGTAGAAGTCATTTGCCGAGATGGTGTTCGCTGATTATTTCACCCCAGCAAAAGCGCTGATCGGGCAAATTCTTATTCATGGTTTCTAGGTACCGCAGCATCCACTTATGGAAATAGTGGGCATCTGAAAGCCCGAAGACTCTGCTCAAGAAGGTGATAGAATCACTGAGTTCCTCTGAGAAATCACTTCGGTGGATAGTCTGAGGCCACCGGGTCACTACCTTCTTATTCTTTAGGTAGACCTCATTCATTAACTGCATGCACTGGCCTTCGTTGTCTTCCCAGGCCTTGATGCATTCCTGTTGGCTAACAGCCACGTAGTTCCTGTGGTGAGGGATGCCAAGCATCAACTCAAAATGACGGGCAGTGAGGTTTATGACTACCTCGCCCTTGCTATTCTCGACACATCTCGTGTCTTTGTTGAAGGATTGTGCAACAACCATCATAAACTCGTTATTCACAGCGCTGACAGGGATTCCTCCGGCAAAGTGCAGGGCACTGCCTATTAGTTTGTCCATCCATGGACTTCTTGTAACCTTTTGAGTTCTAAGCCAGAACTCATCCATGTCAATGTGACCCAATTCAGAGTCCCGGACATCCATACTGCACTCAGCCTGTGATTCGGGCATCCTGACCTTCTGATATTTGTATTTCATTTCTTCTTCTGTTAGCTTTGCCTTTCCTCTTGGTTTGGTGGGCTTCTTGCTTGACGTAGACATGTGTTCTTTCGAACTCAGCTGCTGATCTGCACGAAGAAGAAGAGAGACCCAATCCAAAAATGTTGAATTAGTCATTTGATCTTCCACTGGAAAGCTTAGCAGGAGGAGTTAGAGATTTAAAGGCTTAGGGCGCAGGAAAAATACAATTGGCAGGCCAAATAGATAAGGCGCGCAAGAAAGGAATGTTGCAGAGGTTAAATTGGCGCCAAAGCGCATGGCGCATGGATGAAGCAGTTGCATCTTAAAGCGGGCGCACAGAAATGCGTGTTACATTAGGGTTCGGTGCGCCTTTGGCGCAGGGAAAGATCATGCAAGATGGACAAATGATGCGCCAAAGGAATATAAGCGCGGCGCATGGAAGGTCTACACAACATTATGTTACCGCAATGGAGGATGCGCCAAATACTTTATGTAATCTTTATACTTGCGCGAAAAGGATTTTGTTGCATCGAACCGGGTGCGCTCTTGGCGCATGGAAACATCATGCGGCATGGACAAAGGGTGCGCCAAGGCTTTTTAGAGGCGCGGGTTTTACACTTGGAGCATGCAAAGGGGTGCGCTCGGGCGCATGATTTCAAATCGCAGCAGATGGCGGGGTGCGCCACTGGCGCGGATCTTGAGTATGTTGCAAGTCGGATAGGTGCGCCGAGGGGCGCGATTATGCCTTGATTGCTTACAAGGCGCGCTGTGCGCCTTGTGAAACAAGCTCTCAAACCTCTTTCTTTCTTTCTCTTCCACTTCAAAAATTGCTTGGACAAGTAAGGTTTTTCAAAAATCTTGTAAACAGACCCAGCTAGCTACAAAACGACCCCTTTTCCAGCAGATCCGGAAAGAGGGAGGGAGAGGAAGAGCAACAGAAGAAAATGAACAGACAAAGCGGGGGAAAGGCTCAAACACATTCAAACTTTGATGAAAACTGCCAAAGTTGGCACACACACCAAAACCGGACAAAAAAACAAGCCCAAAGAACAGAAAACATAAAACAGGGAAGGGGAAGAACCTCTTACCTTAAAATATAGCGAAAATTCCTTGAGCGGGTCCACAACACGACGAAAGCGACAGAGCAGGGGCTGACAAATCCAGAAAAATCACGTGCTGACAAAAGAATGAAAATGACATTGGGCGCGCACGGGTATTTATAGAAAAACTCATTAATGCGCCACCAACCTTTTGAAATGGCGCATGGAAACGGCTGTCGACAAGGTAAAGCGTGCGCCCTTTGGCGCATGGAAGGAAATGGCAACAGAAGAATGAGCGCGCCTTTGGCGCACCAAATTCGTCATCGACATGAAGTTATGTGCGCCCTTTGGCGCACCAAAACTTGGTGTAACAGGTATATTATGTGCGCCCTATGGCGCAAGCTAAAACTTACTCAACATCCTTTGGCGCACCGAAAGGAGTGACAACATGGAAAACCATGCGCCAAAGGCTTTTTAAGGGCGCATCAAAACCTGATGTTGCAAAGCAAAACCATGCGCCTAGCCAAAAGGCTCAAAAAAGACTAAGTTCAAAAACTAATTTCCTGGGAAGGGATTTTACGATATTTCGAACGCGAAGGATCCCTAACGAGGGATCGAAGCAAAATTTTCGGTATGGTTATCGGTAAAATTGCCCTTGTCAATTTTACGGGATAACACTCCCTAGATTGCCTTTGTTTCTTGAGAGAAATTCTTTATTGCAAAGTACTTCTCCATTTCATTGAGCCAATTCTCGGCTCCATCTCCTAATGTGGTGCCATCAAACTTGGATGGACTTATCCTTTTTATATCATTAGTGAGTTTAGGCTGCCTGACTTAGCCATTTTGTTTTCGGGTTAAACATGTATGTTCACATTGTTATTATCAACACCTAAATTGGCGTTGTCCTCGGGAGGTGGTGATTATCATTAGCGGCATCTTCTTCCTCCTCATTGCCCATTACTTAGTGTTCAAGTACAACCAAATGATCCCTTGTGTCCAACGGGGCAGCAAGAATCTCATCGAGTTTTTGGGTAGTTCTTCTCCTTCCTCGGTGGAGTATTATTTTCAAAATTTCCTCTTGTTCTAACCATTTTCTATTAACAAGAAAATTTAAGTTTTTATCAAATTATGGACACAGTAGGTCCAAGAGCTGCAACCTTCAGCTTTGATACCAAGATGTAACATTCCCATTTTTAGACTTTAGAAACAAGGGATTTTTTTAAACACAATGTTATCTGTTCTAAATAAAACATTATTTAGAACACACATTCCATGCCAATCAATCTCATAACAGATAACCATATGCAATCTGTAAATGACTCGGTAAATTACCAATCTCTCATTTCATGACTCGGTTTCTAACCGATCTCTCATGTTTGTCTTTAAGTATAGAATACTTTATGTATACTATGTATACTTGGTTTTCCTACCCTATTCAGGTACTGAGTGATCTATTTAAAGAACCTATCTAAATATTTGTTACCAATATTCATCTGACATCACGTTTCTTTAAACTAGGTGACATAAGACAACACAACTAGCAGCTTGCGATACTTTGGCCAAAGATTTCCAACATACTATTCATGTTACTATTCCTAGATGACATACTCGTCAATTTGGAATACGTCCTTCACCTCACTCTATTGTTATCTAGAATGGTCTTTACTAACTTCATCAGTCCACTTGCCCAAGGTTTGACCCTAACCCAAGTTAGCAACATAATTTGTTATAGGTAGACGCTCATGATGACTTAGGGTATATGGGCATACTCGACCGACCTAAGTTGACCGAATGTGCCTAGGTACCCTGAGTCATTGAAAGCTACTTCCTATTCTAATCATGCTACTAACTTGACCTAGAGAGAAACTAAGTTCAAGTCCAGATGTGTGTAGATCTAGATGAACAATTATGGAAGGGTGTTACCACATGTCAACTGTAACATTGTATCCTCGAGAAGCCCTTAGTCTTCTTGAAGGTACAGTCCTACAGTTGGCATGTGCCAACATCCGTTAGAACTGCTTCATCACGATGTACATACCCCTTGGTGGTCATTAACTCATAATTAAATTTGGATTAAGATTCAGATTACAGCAACCTTGCAAAACCCTAATTCCAACATTCATTAAGTTCTTCTTCCATAATTAATCTAATTAATATTAAGAACTTCATTAACTCATGATTGCTTTTATGTTTATTAACTCGACATAACAAGAAGTTATCCAAAAACAGGGCAACAAACATCATAAGGTTAGTTTAATATATCTTTATTGTTCAAGATGGTGTAGTGTCCACATAGGTTCAACTAGAGTAGACTTCATGGAAATGAAGTACAATGATTAACGATCATAAACACCATTCCTTTTGTTTTACATTCTTTTGAAAGAGGAAGAGTCTTCCTCTACATGATTAAATGTTAGGGTTATCATACCCTTTTTATCTTTCACAATTCATATAGTTTAATTGTATGTCCAATACACATTCCATAATTATACTATAATTGTTTAGATAGAGAACAACATCTTATGCAACTTAGCAAGTTACAGCTTAGTAAGGGAGATTGAACTATTCCCTTAATCCAACTTATTAAGTGATAACAATAATAAGTATACAAACAATTACGAAGAATATCAACAAGATAAATTCCAATTTCCTCATAAAAAGTACAAGAGAATTCACATAACAATTTGGAGTCAGTCTCCAAACCTTTCAATTCATCATGATAAAAATATACACTTTACAAGACTATGCATTTCAGGCATACTGCATGTCAAACAACATTAAGATCATAGAAGAATACAACTTTTCTTTTTCAATACAACTCATGAATGAATCAAAATTCTGTACAAAAGAGACAAACTTTACATCAACCAATACATCATAAGTTTTTTTGCCTTCTTTTATCACTTATGAAGTCCATCTACAAAAATTGCTAGCACGTGTCAGTTCATTGAATTGAGCATGATAAGCACTAAGCATTAAAATGAAGTGCATTCCACTAATTGTTCCATTAAAACAAATCTTTTCAATGAAACAATTAATGTATCATACAAATAAGCATAAGTAATAACAACCATAAAAGAAGTACAAATAATAAGTTAGAATTCACTTTTAAGAAAAGATCATAATGTAATCAACAAACTCTTTTGCATTATATCATATAAGTATTGTCCCAAAAAATTACTTATTTATATCAAATAACAAATCTTATGGTTTAATTATTTCATAATTCTTTTTCAATTTGGAATACATAATTTAACTTTACTGAATGTAAAAAAAAAGATTTACTTTCGAGAACCAAAAGCCTTGTTATCGTTTTTACCAAGTTTCCAGAAATCATGTACAGACAAGTTCATTTCAGCATAGTACATATTTAGGATGATTCCTCCTACAACTTAAATAAATAAGAAGAAGAATCAATATGAACTATCCACATTTCACCATTCCTCTAAGAGATGGAAATCGGAGGTTCGAAAGTATTTAACCGAATACCTACATAAGCTTGTATCGTCAAGGAAACCAATAAAAAGATTAACCATTTGAGAGACAACAAGCTTAGAAATTCCAATCCAATCCGAGAAGGAGAGAGAAACAAAAAATTCATCATCTTACTTTAAGACCCTTATGTATTATTCTACACTATTGGAGGTATCAATCAGTGATCCGAAACCATATGTTCCATAAAACAAGGTAAGGCTTACAAAGGAGTATTTCTTACTCATGTCCATCCAGAGAAGAATCATATTTACTATTGAGTGCACGAGAGAGAGTCCCTCAAATTTTTTCCTAAAAATACATAACTCAACCAATCAAAATAGTCAGACAAGAATTGATTACATTTTCCTTCTACGGACGGATCAAGCTGTACACTTCTGAATCGACATGACAATTGATTCTATACAAATTAGCTGAGATCAAGAAAGATCAAATGGGGACGGTTTGGTTTTCCCTGTACCAAAAGTGACAGTCCCCAAAGTTTCCTGAACATACTACTATTCCCATGAACTTTCCACAGTCAACTAGCAACAAGTTTAATTAAACAACCACAAAGAAGTTTCCGGTTTTGGAGAGTGAGTTCTCATTACCTCATCCAAGATCAAAAGGGCAGAGAGCCGAACTCAAGAATTCGAACATGCCTAGGATGGTAAACACCTAACAACTTGGGAGACGATCTACAGAGTAGTTCGAGTAAATAGAACTTAACTTCCCAAAAGTTAAAGGAAACTCAATAGAAAGGATCCAAACCTAGAATTCATTCACCATTGTTTTATCAATTGAATTCCAAATCCCATTTAAAACCCAAAAGTTATTTCAAAAGTTCCAAAAGAGAATACAAAACCAAACACGAAGTTTAAAGAAAACATTACTTCTATTTTCCTTACGAACTCAAACCGTATCAATAACATCAAATACCAACACTAACCCAGTTCATATACAAATAGAAATCTAGGACACATACAATGCCAAAATCCACATTCATCTATTCATCATTGTTTTAACACAAGTTCGAGTTCATACTGTAGAGTAAAGTATACAATACAGTCCCGAAGCAGAAGTACTAAATCTTAGCAAAACAAGATACAGTTTACAAGAGTATTCAACTCCTTTCTCTTTTAAAAACCTAGAAATCCATTCAAAAGGATCTGAAAGAGAATACAAAAACCCAACACTAAGTTTAAAGTCAAACATTGTTCTTTATTCCTCACGAATTCGAACTGTAGCAATGATTCCAATTACAAGTGCTTACAACTCCATACCAAAAAGAAACATAAAGTTTGAGTTCATAATGAAGAAAAAGTATACCATACAATCCGGAACATAAGTACTATCTTCCCAAAACAAGCTACGGTTTTATAAAAGGATAATCACCTATCTTTCAAAACAATCAAAGACAGTTAGTTAAAAATAACGCGGGTTACCCAGAAGAGGAAACAAGATATCCTTACACGTTTTCACGCAAGTTCATGTTCAAAGTAAACAGTACAGTCCGAGACAGAAGTACTACAACTTTTTCAAACTCAAATATGCATCAAAGAGAAGATTTCTAAAGAGACTTCTAGTTCAAACTCAAACCAAAAACCATTTACTCAAGCTCTTTTCTGGGTAGACAGTCCAGAATGCAAATTCTAATCAAAACACTAAAGTCTCGAAAGTTCTATATGCATTTCACCATTGAACTTACTCAGAGAGAAAACAACCAAAACCAATATTATCATGCAATGGATTCATATCCAAAAATCACAGAGATTCCATCAACATGAAAGCAATTAACCAGAAAAATAGCTAACCATTTATCTCATGAGAGCGAGTTATTTTAATGGAATATTTAGAGAAAAACAAGAAATCTTAATGGGTAGAGCCTATCATGCACGATGATAATGCTTCGCTTTCGAAGGAGACTTCGACCAAGCTTCCAACTCTTATTCTCTGCCGCAAGAAAGATCAACAAAAAAACATCTCTTTCCCCAATGCCTCATATACTTTCCCTGAATCGAAAATAGACTAGGGAAACCAAAAATAGCCACAAAGTGAAAATCAAACTGCTGGTTCGAAGAACCAGATAGCTCCATGCAGAGAAAAATCACAAAGCATGCAAGACCAAACAACCTCCAACAAATCCACCCACATTGTTTCCAAGACGGTTTGCTCGTGAAAATCGAGATTCATTAATGCCATTTACTCTCACATTCCCGCCTATCTCTCCATGCCACCGCCATCTAGAATTGGCGAATCCTAATTTGACTTTTGCATGCATTGATAACTTTAGTGAAGACTCCATGTAGGTTCTACCAACTTTTCATGCTTCCGCCTAATCTAGCAGTTCATTGGCATTTAATACAAAATCAAATCTCATAAATAGCTTAGGAACCGCCCTAGCCTCCCATTTTCCATACAACCCTTAGGTCCCCTTTCCACACTTCATTAGTTTAGGATAGGTACCATTAGCTTAGGATAAGACCTTAGGCTAGTTTTAAAATATTTACCTTAGGCTATAAACATTGCAATAGGTAAATAGTCATCTTAGGTTAGATCATAATTCATAACCATATAGTATTAGGTATTAGATTAGAAATAGACCTAGCATCACCTTAGGTGGTTCCCTCAATTTAGAACATGCAACTTAGGATAGGATGTTGTCCCAATACAGTAGACATAGCTAGAAAAATAGGTACATCTACCTTAGTTTAGAATCCCGTTAGGATAGATCTCTTAGGTCTAGGACTTAGATTGTTCCTCAATAGTCCTGAAGCAGGCCTCATTTCACTTAACACCATAAGCATCCCACTGAGATCAATCAAGAAGATCCGAGCACAAAACATACAACGAATGCAGACACGATCTTACAAGATAATAAAGAATTTGTAAACATGCTAGAGTTCATTCCATTATGTCATCCAACCTCTGAATGTTAGTTTACCATTCAAACCAGGTAAGAAGATTTAAAACATACCTTGGATCAATGGAATTGATCCAAGGATGTATTAATTAAAAAGAGATAAGTTTGCAACCATTATAACTAGATTACAACTCACTTATCGAAGTGAAAATGGATTCTTGCAAGCAACAAAATTTCAGCCTAACGAATCCAAGGGCATAAATGATTTATCCTCGCAAGCATGATTTTCAACAATCAAAGGAACACACCGCATCGAGGAAATCACATGTCAACGCTTTCAATGCAAAAGAGAAATATAACAGCTTTGTCAAAGGAGTTACATGAGCTAGATTTTATTTAATCTCTCCAATGTCATGTATACTAGTTCTAATAAGCATATCATGCACATACAATAACAAAATAATATAGCTCCTATTTCCAAACATCTTGAAATAAACACAATGGTCGATTCACATCTCAAATAATCATGCTCATGAATGAAACTATCAAACCTCATATACCATTGCCTTGGAGCTTTCTTGAGCCCATATAGGATCTTTTTCAATCTATACACAAGTTTCTCCTTACCCTTGACTTCATACCCAAATGGCTGATTTATATAAATCTCTTCCTCTAAATGACCATGAAGAATTCTGTCTTGACATCAAGTTTCTCTAAATGTAAATCCTATCATCAGTAACTAAAATCAACACAATACAAATAGAAGTCATCTTTATAACGGAGAAAATATTTTATCGAAGTCAATACCTGCTTTACTGTGTAAATCCCTTTACTGAAGCCTTTTCTTGTATCTCTTCTATCGTCCACCCTCTTCTTCCTTGATCATGTAAACCCACTTGTTCTGCAATGCTCTTTTACCTGCTCAACTTAACCAAATTTCATGTCTGGTTCTGCTCTAAGGAGTCCATCTCCTCATTCATGTCATGCTCCCACTGCTTGTGGGATTTATCCTGCATTGCTTCTTCAAAGCTTTTGGTTCACCACTATCAGTCAATAATAAATAAGACAAGGAAGGTGAAAATATTTCTGGAGGTCTACTTACCCTTTGTGACCTTCTCACTGAGATTTGGGGTCTTAGGAGGCTCAATTTTCTCATCATGTAGATTTGTATCTACTTATGATAGTGACCGACGCCGATCACCTTCTGCCGACTCCGGTTCGGCTAACCAATCTGGTGTATCTCTAATGTAAATGATGCCAGACAGGGGGACCGATGTCGGTAAAGGGTAAACCGATACTTATTCTCAGTGTAAACCTATTGGTGTTGATTTTGAATCCGAGAGTTCATTTTCATCCATAAAATTTTCCACCGGTTCACCTTTGGGTACCAAACTTGATCCCTGTACATTCTCTTTTCATTCCAATCAATGTCACGACTCCTAATTATCTTAGAACCTTCTAAATCCTAAAAATGAAATCCAAAATCACCAGAGCCATAACCAATGAAAGTACATCTTTTGGATTTTGCATCCAATTTATTTTTATTTTCCTTATCAATATGCACAAAAGCTTCTGAGCCAAATACTCTAAGAAAAGAAAGATCTACCTCTTTTCTAGTCCAAGCTTCTTCTGGTATTCCACCATTCAGTGCACTTGAAGGTCCATGGTTAATCAAATAAATCATCATGTCTATTGCTTCCACAAAAATGTAAGGGAAATCCAACATGTATCCTCATGCTTCTAGCTCATTCCATGATTGCCATTTTCATTCTATCTGCAACACCATTCTCTTGTGGTGTTTTAGGAATTGTAATTTCCTGCGTATTCCATTTATTGAACAATAATCATTGAATTCCTTGTTGCGAGTACTCAACACCTTTGTCGGATCTAAGGAACTTTAACTTTGATTTCGATTCATTTTCAACAAGGGCTTTCCATATTTTAAAAGTTTCAAAAACATCAGATTTATGATTAATATAATAAACCCATACCTTTCTTGTGGCATCATCAATGAAAGTAACATAGTATTGGGATCCTCCATGAGAAGCTACCCGGGCTGGTCCCCACACATCTGAGTGTACAAGCTCTAATTTATGATTCTTCTTTATTACCCCAACTTTGAGAAATCTCACTCTCTTATGCTTTCCAAAAATACAATGCTCACAGAAATCAAGATCTACACATTTCAGATATGATAACTTACCCTTTGCCTTTAAGATCTGCATTCCCTTTTCACTCATATGGCCTAGCCAATTGTGCCACATGCTTGTATCTGAATCTAAAGTAGATAGAATAGAAAAGGAATCAATAATACGGTAGACAAATACAATGATCCTACCTTCTTGCCTCTTGCTACAACAAGAGATCCCTTAGTAACTTTCCAAGATTTGGCTGTGAGTGTAACCATGCAACTAGTTTCACACAATTGTCCTACAGAAATTAGATTTATTTTAAGGCTTGGAACATGCCTCACATATTTCAATATCCATGTATTTCCATTCTGTAATTTAAGATGAACTTCACCTCTACCAGTAATATTGCATGGTTCATCATCTCCTAAATAAACATGCCCAAAATTACCCTGGACATAATTTCTGAAATAACCCTTATTAGGGGTTGCATGGAAAGAAGCTCTTGAATCTAAAACCCATGACTCAATTTTACTATCCAATGAGAGAATTAGGGCATCTTGCATTACCTCTTTTGTAGCAACATTTGCCTCTTTACCTTTCTCTGGTACATTCTCTTTGTTTTCCTTGAACCAACAATCCTTCTTTGCATGACCTTTCTTTCCACAATTCCAATAGATTATACCTCTACCTATGGATTTAGATATATCATTCTTAGACTTTGATTTCCCATTATTCTTGCTCTTGGATCTCTCCTTTTTCCTTCCCTTGCTTTCTACATTCAAAGCATTCCCAAATGATGATTCTCCTGTACTTTTCCTGCATATTTCTTCATTTAGGATTATACTAACCACATCATCAAACTTTAAAACATTAGTAGCATATCTTTGTATTACTAACCATTATCAAGTTATCTCAACTCTCGGAAAAGAGAATAGTAATAAAAGTTCTTTCACTTCATCCTCAAACGGAATACTAACTGATTTTAATTGATTTACAATAGACCAAAAATCATTCAAATGACTTGATGCAGATCCACCTTCTTGCATCTTTAAATTAAACATTTTTCATCAAATAAAATTTATTTGAAGCACTAGGTTTTTCATATAGATTTGCTAAAGATTTCATCAAATCTATCATATAACTTGCTTCAGTAATATTCAAAGCCACAAATGCTTCCAAGCTCAATCTTATAGATCCCAGAGCCTTTCTATCAATAATTTTCCATCCTTCATCAATCATCTTTGTTGGTCTTGCCTTCTCATCCAACGGTAAGTATAAATATTTCTGGTATAGATAATCCTCCACCTACATCTTCCATAATAGATAGTCACGACCATCAAATTTATCTACTCTGAATTTGTTAGAGTAGGTATTTACCTTAGTTCATGTTCACCTATGTACTTTATTTACCTTTATTGTATTTATCCTCACCCACTCATGTGTGTGGATATTTCCTTTTATTTATTTAGATATTAGGGGATATTATCTAGTTGTTAGGTATAGTTCTTTCCTTGATCTATGGTATTGAATAGATTCTTGATGTCTAGTTATCTCATTAATCTATGAAATTAACTAGTTCTTTGATGACTAGTTCTTTCCATGATTTATAGCTTGATCTGACCTTGAATGGTTCTTAGATTGTTATTCATTGCATATCTAAGAAAGGCCCATTCTCATTGTATTTCATTGAGTTCCATAATAATATATGATATTGCTACTCATTTGTTTGCAAAGGTTTTATGTAAAGTTATTTTGGCAAACCCATTGAAATCCTTAGCCACTAGTCATATCCCCTTCCTCATTTCCCACAAAAATACACTTGAATTAATCAAATATAATTTGATTAATTATCCATTCAAAATCTAAAAAATAACCCAATCCTCACCACATGTCATTATTCTCCATGTTTTTCTACTATTGAATTAAAAATTCAAATTCAAATCCTCACCCACCCTTCGTGGTCCCCACTCACCTAAAATCCTCCACTTATGAATTAAAAATATAATTCAAATCCTCACCCATTCTTCGTGGCCCCCACTCATCTAATCTTGCCCACATTTTCAAACCACTCACCTAATCTTGCCCACATTTTCAAACCACTCACTTAATCTTGCCCACATTTTCAAACCACTCACTTAATCTTGCCCACATTTTCAAACCATGATTACTTAAATTAATCTAAGTTAATCACTCCCCCTCAAGCTATAAATACAACCTTACCCCTCCCCTCTAAACACACGGAGAATAAGCTTTCATGCCATATCTAAGTTCTTGCATCCTTTGAGCAAAGAACATCCTTTTGCCTCGTCTTAATGCCAAAATAGCCTCATAATCCTTTTTCCCATCTAGTGCAAAGTAAGAGGATCGTTGTTGCAGGAAGGTCTTGCTCCGTCTTGAAGAAAAGCACCTACATATCACAAAATCAGGGCTCAATCCAAGTTTCCTAGCCCATTCGAGGTTTCTTACGGAGCGAAGAAGGAGGAGGTATGATTATTGGTATTTTACTTCCTTGTTAGTAGTGTATTTTTCTAGCTTACATTACAGCACGCCTTGGTTACTTTCGATCTGTTACCATTAATTTCCCAATTAGTGGTTTTATCATTCTTTGTTTATTATTGTTCATTATTATTTCCTTTTATTTTCCTTATGGTCTTCTTTGGTTAACCTTCACGCTTTGGGTAGTGTTTTTGTTGTGTGGTGTCTTGTGGTGTATCTGCAGGTTATAGCAACAATGAAACTCTGAAGCTCTCCATTGTCTTTGATCTCCTCGGTGCTTGGTGTTTAGTTCCCGTTTTGATTTTTCTATTTACTCATCATCTATAGAAACACATGAACTAGCCATTAGTTTATCATCTTACTGTCATGGGACAACCAATCCGGAAAATGCATTTATTTATTTACTTTTGCTAAAATAACTGCTTTGTAGGAAGTTAATCATTTTTTTCTTTTATTTTAGTCAATCATTTTGTGATCTAACTCTTTCTTTCTGTTTATTGTTCTTTTTAACCTTGTTGTCAAAATTTTAGCTTCTCAGGTGAAGTACAGAAGTCAAAAAATAAAAAAAAACCAGCTCAGGGATGTTTTCTCACGTTGAAAATTTTCATTGAGTCTTCTGTAGCCCATCTTCCGGAAGCCATAACTTTTGCTCCCGAACTCGGAATGACTTCATTTTTTTAACGGAAAGGTATTGAAAAGATCTATGCAATGAAAAAATAATTTTTAGATTTAGACTTACAAAAAAATTTTGGTTTCATTTCTTCTAACACCTGTCTTTTTAACAAAAAAACAACAAAATTATAGTTTTTTTTTTATTATTTTTATTTTATTTCACGTAACAACCTCACACGTATGCTCTTTCCTCGCACTTCAAAAGTGATCTTGGAAATCAGAAACGTGAGGCCACTCGGGCTCTGCACAACAATTTTTTTTTAATTTTTAATTTTTTGCCTTACATTTCAATTTTCCACGACAACACTTCTAAGTAACGTTTTCACCCTCTTCTTTCATCGTTTTTCTTTTTTGTGAAAATAATCATTATCGCTATTTCACAATCATGATTAATTGCAATAATTATTAACATTTAAAAAAAAAAAAAAACTATTCCAATTGTCCATCGTATGCTCTTTTCTTGCGCCTTCGAGCGATCTGGAAAATCAAAAACGGTCACAATTTTTTAGTTTCTTGTTCTAACATTGCAGGATCCTCTAGCTTTGTTTTCCAACTATCATTTCAATAATTATTTTCCTTTGTCATATTATTAATATTTGTTTGGTCGTTGGTTGTGTATGCTCTTTTCCTGCGCCTTTGAGCGATCTGGAAAATCAAAAACAACCACGATCACTTTTCTAACATTTCATTTGCAGGATAACTACTAATTTGTTTTCTGTAGAACCGCGTTGCTGGAATATTGTCAAAAACAAAAACAAAAAAAAAAAAAAAAAAAATCCCACAAAAATACCACCATTCAAAGACAATTGCTGAAACAAAAAAAAAAAAAAAAGTACGCTCAGGTACGTAATTATTTTTTGCTAGTGATTTATTTCAAGTTGGAAAGAACCTGCGTTTAATCACTTTATCATATTGTTTTTGCACGTAGACAGAGGTGGATTTCATCACCACCAAAGCTACACCGGTGACGTGGACTTGACTACCACGCACCAACAACATTTGCATCTGCATTGCACTTTGAGACCTAGTCTCATCACAGCGTTCGGTATTTACCTCGCCCCTGCTCTTCACTTACAGGTAATGTTGTCGTGCAGCGCATGCGAGTCACGCCTAAATAGCTGTAACAACGAAGCCTAGGCATCGTCCCTGTAAATCTTCGGGGAGTTATAAGGACACCATACACATTCATCCCTCCATCACCTTCCACCTTTTCACAAAACCTATTTTGGACGTGGTGATTCACTCCAAAACAGGCAAGTAAGAATTGGTGAGTCTCCTCCAGTGCTCTAAGGGTTCCCCGTACCAATTTTGTCCCCATACGAATTAGGTATATCAGGACTAGGGTATATCGGAGGACGCATCTTCTTGGAGTAATAAGAGCCTGCATCCACCATTTCACAACATACTTGTATGATTGCATGAAACAATGATCATTCCTGAAGAAGTTACCTCATAAGCCAAAACAATTGAATCCACATGATTGCTTGTTGTTTGAAAACAAAATAGTTTAGCATTGTTTTATCATAAAACTTGGCTGATATCAATGTGTTTATTGTAAAATTCAAACCTAGTTGTGTTCCACAAAAAAATCAGTTCTCGACCATTCAATACCAAGCAAAACATCAAAACAATCCAACATGAAGATCAAAATCACACCACGATTTCATTAGCTTGCTTGACCAACAATACATCCACCATAGCTTGTCTTGGCTATATCCAATAGATATTGAGTGACTTGCATTCACTCCCCATCTCATCGATTGTCGAAAATCCTTTATAGCTTGTTTCAAGCTATATCAAAATAATATTGGGTGACTTGTTTGAGTTCACTCATTATTTCATCATTTGTCAGTTTAACAAAATCCCATCAACACAAATCCCTTCAAATCTCATTTTGAGTTCATCACAATCATGTTGAGTCACTTGTTTGAGTTACTCTTCTATCAAAAAATCCAGAGCTTTTTAAGTTAAACCATCAACATATTCATCATATCTATATCTCACTTGTATTGAGTACCTTGTTTGAGTGTACTCCTTACATTTTCTCTATTGATAAGCTTGTTTAATCCAAACCAAATCAAACCATTTTCATCATAGCTAGCTTTTTGAGTTATATCACTATTATCTCGAGTAGCTTTTTTAAGCTTTCTCCTTATAGCCTTACTTGTTAAAACTTGATTGAGCCAAAACAAAGATCACAATCAATAGGTTGATTTCTTCATCACACCTTTCTTCGTTCTCCCTCTCTTTCAAACATGATGAATTCACGAAAAACATCACACAATGAGCTATTAGAACAAATTAATAAGATGACAACACAACTCTCTCATATGGCTACCCAAATCAGTGAGCGATCACCCAAAAAGCCGATCATACAACCTCACGAAGAAATCAGTTCACGTAAAGTCCAACGTCAGTTTACCCCCCTTGGAGAAAGTCTCTCTAGTGTTTTTCATCAACTAAAAGAGGCTAAACTGATAAGATATCCAATTACAAAACCCTTTGTCAAAGGGGAAGCTAAGCCATGTTGGTACAAACCTAACACATCTTGTGACTTTCATCGCATTGATGGTCATCACACAGAGATAAATGTGTGCGATTTAAATTACGTCAAGACTTAATTGTGATGATGTCATCTCTGTAGAACTTGATGACAATGCTCTTGCGACCAACGACACATCGAATACCACAACTTTCCATGAAGAGTTGACTCTTTGTCAAAAACTCCTATATATACTTGAAATTCCACGAGATCATGATGACAATGAGTCAAGACTCTCTAATTCCAAACCAATCCATATCTTCTTCAAATTTCCTTCCATTAGTTCAAACATACATTGAACTGTTTTGGACAACAACATTCTTCCAACATCTACTGAGCACTTGAACTTATTTGAGACTCTCTTTCACCCAAACATACATTGAACTTTTTTGGACAACAACATTCTTCCAACATCTACTTTGAGCACTTGAACTTATTTCAAGACTCTCTTCAACAAACATACATTGAACTTTTTTTGGACAACATTTCTTCAACATCTTCACTCTTTGAACTTATTTCAAGACACTCTTTCAACCCAAACATACATTGAACTTTTTTTTGGACATTCTTCCCACATCTCTCTTGAGCACTTGAACTTATTTCAAGACTCTCTTTCAGCCCAAACATATATTGAACTTGTTTTGGGTGACACATTCTTCCACATCTAACGAGACCTTGATCTCATTTGAGACTCCCTTTCAAACCTTGATATTATTGTAGACACTACAGACGAGGTTCCATCAACAGGTACCATTAAGTTTGATTCTATTCTTCCAATATTGGCTCTTATGCCTAACATCTCTAGCCTTTTTGTCAAAACACAACCACATCGAGTTTGGACACTTGCGACAATCTGACTGTCATGTCCATCATGCTTTCAACTATCGATCTTGCAGGCATCTCATCACTAATTATTCTCACCTGTCAAGACTTCTATGTGCATCCATTCTACGAGGTACTTATACCCAGGAATATCTTTACACAACCTTTTCCATCTTTAATTGTGAATCTATCCTCAAAACAATCAATTAATGGACAAATAGAAGCAAAAAACCAAATAACACAAACCATCATTGTCAACACACATGGAAGCTATTGGCTTAACCAAATCTACCCCACTCTTTGGGCTTACCGCACATCTTATCACACACCTACTAGAGCCACTCCCTTCTCCTTTTTTTATGGTTGGGAAGCTATTTTACATGTCAAGGTTGAATTTCCATCCTTCATAATATCCTTGAAAGATGTAATCAATAAAGATTATTATCAACACTCACGCCTTAATGAACTCGAGCTTCTTGATGAAAAACAACTTAATGCCTAGATCATCTTCCATTATCAAAATCAAAATCTGGCATGGCATAGCTACCATAAAAAATTCAAACCTAGAAAATTTAAGGTCAATGATTTCATTCTCAAAGAAAATCGAAAGAACACACCCAAAGAATGAGACAAACAAGAAAAATTTGAGCCCAACGAAATCATAGATAATTTTGGGTTTGGAGCTTATAAATTGGCCATTGACACAGGCCAAGTCCTTGAAAAACCCATGAATGCATTCCATTCAAATAAATTATATTCTTGAAAGCACTCTCTATTCCGGGAAACAACAACATGTACATTGTTCCTTTTGTCTTGCTTATCTCCGAATAATTTAAATTTATTCATTTCCATTGGCAGATATTTTCTTTATCAAAATCACATCTTCATATTTATCATCATGAGACAAGTGCTAATATAAATCCTATTAAGTTTGTGAGCGTCATACTTCTTCCATTTTTAGTCACTTTCCTCTATGGTCATACCTAGAAGCTTATTGATGGTAATATATTCCCTTCAAATACATTCTCTCTTTCATAACAAAGCTCTAAACTTCGTTACCCAGTTCGTTTGGTCGTCCATCTCAGTCTTCGGTGTTGAACCCTCGCGTCCTACTAGTCGTGTGGGGCTGAGATTGGGGGCAGACGTTTCTTCCCAAATACAAAGCACTATTGTAAAAAAATCCATCAATTCAATAACTTATGAATAATTCATTGTCACATCTTTCGTCCTTCATAGTCTTTGGTGTTGAGCCCACACTTCTTCTTGGTAGTGTGAGACTGGGAATGGAGGAAGGTGCCCTTACTCGTCTACGTCTTGTCTTCGGTGATAAACCCTTGCCTCTTATAAGTGGCATGGGGCAAAGCGTAGAGGGTCATTCTCATAAAAGCATAAAAACATTGCAAAATATTCAAAAAAAAAAAAAAAAAAAAAAAAAAAAAAAAAAAAAAAAAAAAAAGGGAATTCACTCTTATATTTTGCCTTTGGTGATGAGCCCTTGCTTCTCACTAGTAGCATGGGGCAAGGCATAGGGAGTCATTTCAAAAATACAAAATCTTACAGTGCTTACAAATTATAGAATCCCCAAACACGTAATTTAGATGCCTAAGTGAAGAGAGAACTATCCCTTAACCTCATATCTTACCAATCAGCAGGCCACATAATTGTCTAAGTCTAGCATGTGACTCATAAAGTGAAAGCCATTTTTGAAACTGGTTCAATACCATTATGAAGAATGGAGTCACAATTTCCCAAAGGGATTGTTGTTAGCATTTGTCTCTATATTCATTATCTACCTCTTGCGTCCTTCTTGATTCTCGGTGATGAGCCCACACATCTTACTAGTTGTGTGGAGTCAAGAATGGAGCTGGAATTCTTTTCATCATATCATCACCACCATATCCTGCCAATGGAAAGAGAATTTGTGTTATTCTGAGCATAAGTTACAACACGGAACATGGTACATATGGATAATATCCATGTTTATCGCCTCTCAAAAATAAGTCTGCACTCTGGTCCATAAATTGCCAATCACAATGTAAAAATCTAAAAACATTTGAAAATCGTCAAAAATCTAAAAACAATGTAAAAATCTAAAAACAAAAATCGTCAAAAAAAAACATTTTGAAAATCAAAAAAATCCAAAAATGTAAAAATCTAAAAATCCAAAAACATTTGAAAATCGTCAAAAATCTAAAAACAGTGTAAAAATCTAAAAATCCAAAAACATTTGAAAATTGTCAAAAACCCAAAAACATTACAAAAAAATCCAAAAAATCAAAATCAAAAATCAAAAAATTAGAAAATCAAAAAAAAAAACATTAGAAAATCATCAAAAATCCAAAAAAACATTAAAAAATCATCAAAAATCAAAAAATTAAAAATCATCAAAATCCAAAAACATTACAAAAAATCGTCAAAAATCCAAAAACATTTGAAAATCGTCAAAAATCAAAAACATTTGAAAATCGTCAAAAAAGTCAAAAACATTTGAAAATCGTCAAAAATCTAAAAAACATTAGAAAATATATATATATATATATATATAAAAAAAAAAAAATAAAAAAAAAAAATCCACAAAATCAAAAAAAAAAAAACTCTAAAATAACCAACACAATTTAACCTTTGAACTATTATCCCCAACGAATGATCCAATCACCTTATGACTACCAAATTCAAACCACTTCTCCTCGCGTGAATCCTCGCTTGGGGCAAATCCGGCTCTCATTGTTTCCTTGTTTGAGGACAATGACCCAATACTTTACTATGTCCTCGTACCCCTGGCAGGGGCATCCGATCAATCCTCAGCTTTGTGGAACACGTTAGGGACATGTTTATTGGTTCTTGTGTTGCATTATTAGTTGTAAATTATTAATTACTTTCTTGCATCTTGATATATTACAGGGGGCATCTTGATTTTATGTATCCTGGTGTTCTCTCTAATATTCTTATGTTATCTGATTGCATGTCGTCTTCTTGGGGCATCATACTTTCTTGATGGCCTCTGTCATGCTCTCTCTTCCATTTGCATATCGTACTGGGGCATCAAACCTTTTTGATGGCCCCTGTCTATGCTATCACGCATATTACAGTCTAGTCATCCTGATCTTTTATATCACGATGCATCATCTTTATGTGCTATATTAAAATTAAGATGCTTTTCGTCACGTGAGTATCTTCTTGCATGATCAACATCTTACTTTGCACCCCATCCATTCACCCATACTAATGCATTCTCCAGTTTGGGAATCCTACTTGATCACCATTGCAGTTTGCGAATCCTACTTGATCTTTCTCAAGTAGCATTCACTATCCAGCAGCTCCTTCTCCCCCACCATGATCACCATGTATTTGATCCATTCATCCTCACTCCTCATTTTTACTCCTCCTGCCACTTATACCCATATTACCCTTCTCACCATTCCTGTCCCCTCTCACCCATTTGTATTCTTTCCTTTCACCCTTTTGCTTCCCACTTGACAATCTTACTTAATAACCCCTTCTATATGGAATCCTCGGTGGAGGTTTACCCTCTCCCTAAGATCTTCCCATTGTAGAAGCTTCTTCACCACCTCCCCTCTCATCAAACAACAATCACCACCAAACACATCTTCCCATTCCACCTCTTCTACTTCTCATTCTCGCATCATTACTCTCACCACACGGGCATCCCAATTAAGGATTCCCCTCACACTCTCCACCCTCCACTACATATATTCCTTCATCCATTCATGTTACACTCCTTTGTTTCCTTTCTTTCTTATTATCACCTCATCTCATATCATATACCACTCAGGCATACCTCACTCACTCTTTTCTCATCCTTCCCCAAATCCATCTTATGCCTGGTCATCCTACTTACACGCTCTCGTAGTATGGAAAATTCACTTGAGGGTTCCCCTTCAGTCCATTTTGTCATACCCTATTCCCACCAACTCTAACATCATCCTTCTTCTTCCTCAGCTTGGCGATCTTACTTAACCATTCCAGCCCATGGCAATCTTACTTAAGACTTCCACTTAAGGTTGATCTGCCCTATGGCCTTCCCCCATCCCATCATATTTCCCCCATCTTATTTCTCCCACCTCTCATCGCGATCATCTTCTTCACCTACCATTCCACCCCTATCCCCAATATCATCTTGTCTTTCTCTTTGCATATCATCCCTGTCGGTTGGGTGATCCTACGAAACCTCTCCAGCAACATGACGATCTTACTTAAGAGATTCTCTTAAGCATGACATGTCATCTTACACTCGCCCATCACTCTACAATCTCACCATCCATCTTTCCTCTTCATTCCCCATCATCACATCTTTTTACCACCACTATCACCCTCCTCTGCTTGGCAATCTTACTTAACCACTCACCGGCATGGCGATCTCACTTAAGAGTCCCTCTTAAGGATGATCTGTCTCCTTGCCTTTCCCCATCACTACACACCCTTCACCCTTCATTTTTTCTCGGCATTCCCCATTATCACATCCTTTCACCTCCTTTTCGATTCTCGCAAACACCACTTCTCGCTTGACCATTTGTCATCTCCAGTTTTGCTCACATGGCAATCTTACTTAACCACTTCCGTCACATGACAATCTTATGTCAGGGTCCTCCCTACACTTAACTTGTCATCGTGAACTTCTCCCCCGCCTCATTCTTCGTTCACTTTGTTGATCGCTTCTTCCACCTGGTATCTCCTACTACCCACTTTTTCCTCCTACTATTATCCTTTCTCCACATATCCTCTTACACCATACATCTAATCTCTTCCACCTATAATCACATTCTTTTCCCCCATTTTCCCCTTCTTGATCCATCATCCTTCATACTGTTTCTTCCCATTATTTTCATGTCTTGGTTCTTCATCCTCACCTCGTTCATCCTCATCACCCGCATCCTCTCCTCACTTTCACTTAGTCCCAACTCATCCCTCTCATCTTCTTCACTCTTTCCACTTCATCTTCTCAAATTCCCCCCACATTTCTACCCACACACACATTCGCCATTATTGTTAACACTCCTATATCATTCTTTCATCATCATCTTCTCTTCCCGAGCTAATAATTGTCAATGGGTTTTCCCTAAAAATCATCAATCCTCATTCCATGACCTCATTCACTCCCTTGGACCTTCTAGAGTTTCCCTTCATTCCTTCCCTCCTCTAAGCCCACCACTCATTGTCAAAGGGTTTTCCCTAACGTCCCTTTGTTGGCGTTACCCTTTCCAATCCTCATTAGCTTTCTCCTTTTCTTCATTTTTTCTCTCACCCTTCCCCACCACTCATTGTAAAGGGGATTTCCCTAACATCCCCTCATTGGCATTGCCTCTTCTATCCCCCATTCTCTTTTCTCTCCTATTCTTTTCCCTCACTCCCACCCTTTCTTGTCACTTCTTACCCATCTCTCCATCTCCTCTTTGCCCTCTTCAATATCTTTATTGTCTTCATCATACATCCTTTTCCTATTTTCTCGTCATCCTAGTATCCTCATTTCATGCATCTCCACATCTTTTCCAATCGATGTCATTCCTCCCCTCTTTCTTCTTTGAACATTCCTTATACCATTCCCTTTCCACTTATTACCCCCTTTCTGTATTCCCTTCCTTCTACATCATTTTCTTTGTTATCCTCTTCTCTCTCCCACCCCTCGTCTTATTTCCCTTCCCCTGTATCATCTTCTTCCCCTTTTTCCATCACGTTTCCTCCTTACTTCCCCATCGATAACTTGGTTGTTCAGCGTTGTCCTGTCTTTTTTATCATACCACCCTCCACATGCATCTCCACACGGTCATTTCCATATTCTTTGCCTTGGTCTTCCTCATAATGACACGATTCCTTCAATCTTCTCCTTGTATTCATTCTATCTTCCTTTCCTCTCCCCTAATTTTCACGTTTCTTCTGACCACTTCTCCTTTTCTCTACCACCCCTACCTTTTCGTTCATTATGTATCTGTTTCTCTTCTTTTCTCTCCTCTTTTTCACACTTTCCTCGCCCCTCATAGTTTCTTTTTTTTCTCCATTCTACTTCTTCTTTCGTCCTCTTTCCATTTTCCTCCATTTCACCCCCTACTCCCACCTCGTTTTCTCCTTCTTATTTATCCTTTCCCATTTCTTCTTTTTCTCAGCTCTATCATTTATTTCACTTCCACGCATCCCTCTTTACTATCTCTGTTGCTTCCTTCATTTTGCACATCTCTCTATTTCATCCCTTCACCCTCTACTCTGTCATTTTCCTATTTTTGCCTTGTTTGTCCTTCATCATTCCCTTCTTCCCCTATCATCCCTCTCTCTTATTTCTACCTCTTTCATTCCTTTTTTCCCCCCTATCTCCCTTACTCTTCTCATAATCAACCCCCAATCCTATCCATTCCCTTTTCTCTTTCCCACACCCCTCACACCTAGCATTCAAGGTCGATTGAATCCTTTCTCCATTTGCGTCGTGCGGTCATTCCAGTCTCTTCCACTCCATTATCATCCTCTTCTCCACATAGAATCCATTTCCCTTCTTTTCGAGAGTTCTATCGTATATTCCATTCTCGTCAGTCCTCTCGAGGGGCATCACCACATCTATCCATAATCACATCTTCTCATGACATTTTTGTCTTGGAGGATATTATGACATCCGTCACTCACCACTTTCTATTCTCCCCAACAAACATTCGCTCTACCTTTTAAAAAAGTAGATTGAATTCTTCCCCCATCTGTCTACTTTCTTTGAAAGGACACTACTTTCATAGTACCCTTCCAAAGAGGGGCAAATGTAGACACCCCAATTTCACATCTATCCTAAATCAATTAATTCCCCTTCCTCATTTCCCACAAAAATACACTTCGAATTAATCAAATATAATTTGATTAATTATCCATTTCAAAATCTAAAAAATAACCCAATCCTCACCACATGTCATTATTCTCCATGTTTTTCTACTATTGAATTAAAAATTCAAATTCAAATCCTCACCCACCCTTCGTGGTCCCCACTCACCTAAAATCCTCCACTTATGAATTAAAAATATAATTCAAATCCTCACCCATTCTTCGTGGCCCCCACTCAATCTTGCCCACTTTTCAAACCACTCTAATCTTGCCCACATTTTCAAACCACTCACCTAATCTTGCCCACATTTTCAAACCACTCACTTAATCTTGCCCACATTTTCAAACCATGATTACTTAAATTAATCTAAGTTAATCACTCCCTCAGGCTATAAATACAACCTTACCCCTCCCCTCTAAACACACGGAGAATAAGCTTGAATGCCATATCTAAGTTCTTGCATCCTTTGAGCAAAGAACATCCTTTTGCCTCGTCTAATGCAAAATAGCCTCATAATCCTTTTTCCCATCTGGTGCAAAGTAAGAGGATCGTTGTTGCAGGAAGGTCTTGCTCCGTCTTGAAGAAAAGCACCTACATATCACAAAATCAGGGCTCAATCCAAGTTTCCTAGCCCATTCCGAGGTTTTCTACGGAACGCGAAGGAGGAGGTATGATTATTGGTATTTTTATGTTGAGTCAATAACAAAACATAATTACCACACATAGAAACTAAGAATGGAAACAATAATCAAGCGGAAAGGATTATGGGCTTTAACTTCTTCGAATGACTAGTTTTCACTAGAGAATATGAGAAATTTCAGTACAAGTACAAATTTGATGAGTGTATGTGTTTGATATGAACTTATGTAAGTGACAATCTTTTGTTTCATTTGGAAAAATGTGACTCTCGTTTCAAAATTTGGGAGAAATTGGAGGATTTATTTGGTAAGGTGGATCATATGAGAGCCATGCAATTTGACATTGAGATCACCTCTCTTAATCCTGAAGATTTTCCAACAATTATAGACTATCTTACCGGGTTCAAGAATTTGTTGACACATTTGAAGGGAGTGGAAGAGATAAGAAAGATGAAGAGAGTGTTTACCTAATTCTATCCAAGTTTAGAGGTACATTCCAAATCTTTTCTTCTACCTTTTTCTCTAGCATGGATGCCTTAGGTGGCACATTCAAAATGCCTAACTTAGAAATATTTTGTGAAATAATTACTAGGAAAGAATCCAAATTGTCTCACCTTGAGTCTTCCACATCTCAAAAGGCATTAGTTGCATCTAATCCTAAGGGAAAGGGAAAACCAAATAGTAAAACCAAATCCACACCTTCTCCATCTCAAAATGCTCCTAAACCCAAAGAAAACAACTCAAAACCCAAGGAGTATTCTAAATCCAAGAATAAGTCTAGCCGTTCATGCTCTTTTTGTGGGGGTAGTAATCATGAAGAACATAGGTGTTATAAGCGAATTCAAGCCTTAAAGGATGCAGTCAAGAAACACAAAATTTCTATCTCCATGCCACCTCCTTCTAATCAACATGACAAAGCACTTAATGTATTTGGGAGATGTTAGTCACCGATTGCGACAGGTTGGGTTATAGATTCGGTGCTTCTCATCACATGACTTCTTCCAAGAGAGTCTTTTTTTCTCTAGGTTTGAGTTCTACTTCCAGAATTGAGGTTGGAGATTCTTCCTTTCTTTCTTCATTAAAGGAAAATGTGATATACAACTTGATGGTGGTAGTATCAAGATGCACTATATGTTCCTAACATCACTACAAATTTACTTTATGTATATCAAATTTGTCATTACAGTCGTCAGGAAAAATAGTTCCGATAAGTCTCATTCTTGTGTATTCCAAAGTCTCGCAAAAGCATGTCAGTGAAGCGATTAAGCTCCACAACTCAACCTTTTATATAATAAACCATGTCAAAAGGTCCTAAGTTCATATTTAAGTAGAGTATCTACACACCCATCCAAACCAATTTGACAAATTGATCGATTTTATCAAAGGTAATGCTTCCAATATTGTTCAAATTTCCAATCCTTCCAAATGAATATAACCTAATCTAAAAACCTCCACATATAATATCCTATTTTCCTCATCCCCATCCACTTCTAGAAAAGTGTAACCATTGTATGTGTTATTTTTTATTAGAGGATGTAAACTATGCACGATTGTATAGATCCATTTGCTGTAACATGTCATGCTTGCCCAAATTACCCAAGTTCTTAGTCTTACCCTTACACAGTACTTGGCCAGGTACTATTCAATGTAAACAAAACAAGTCCCCATATTCAATCACATTAAATATTCCCAAGTTTCCTTTGCTACCTTCCTTAACACAAGAGTGAAAAGTACCATCCTAGTGGCTTAAATACTAACCTTCTACATAATTTTATTGAGCACAAGTTTATAAAGAGATATTGGAGGGGAAATTAAAATGGACTTGTCTCATGGTATGATTACTCGAAGTTGGTATCCTCCGTGTCACTACTGGGGTGAAGCGTGAAGTAGAAGTTGCTATAGAATCTGTAAGAAGGTTCTATTCACGTGGAACTACTTCATTGAGATGAAATCGAACCCTTTGGTCGACATAACTTCTGCTATTTTATAAAGTTGTAGATGCTCAACTCTAGTCTCATATACTTCAGATACCTGATTTGTGACTAGCTGTGATTCACCCAACACCCTAATATTAAGGATGCTCATTCTCTTAGCTCTGATGAGACCTAATAGGAGAACCTCATATTCAACCCCATTTTTGTGCATTCGAAATTCAACTTGAAAGCAAAAGGTAGAACTCTTCCTTTGGGCAAAGTAAGGATCACACACCGCCCGACGCCTTGATACAACACTTGGCTCCATAAAAATGGAGAGTCCAAAGAACTACTCGAAAGATGGATGTTGAGTCATCCTTTGTAACTTCCCCTTTTACCTCGGTTACCTCAACCATGCAAACCTCATCTACCTAAGGAATCGAGTACGAGGGCATGTCCCATATGCATATAATTGAAGGGGAGGAGAATAGGAAAATCCTTCTCTAATAGCTTGATAATCTTTGTTGTGGTTCCTAACGACACTGTCTCTACAATAACGGTTTCATCCTTGACTTGCCGGAATGCCTTCGATCAAACCCGTGACTTCTAACTCCGTTGTAGGAACTAGCTTTTCTTCTAGTACCGTGCTTGTAGGTTTGTTTAACTAATTCGTGGGAAGCTCGAATTCAGAGTGGACCCTTGGCCTTTTCTTTAAATTGGCCAAATGTATATCAAAGGGTTTTGATTCACCTTGTGCCAAAAAGACTTTCCCTAAGTGTAGGAATCTGACCTCTTGGAATATCTGTGGAGAGGATTGCCTTCATGCAGTGGATCCAAGGATGGCCAAGGATCGTATTATTGTTAGTTTCTGGTCTATAATATAAAACTCAGTGAGTACCATCTTGGGCCGAGAGTAACCGTAACACTATGGTTCCGATCGACATTGCCTTGAGGCTATCATAACCTCTCGGTGTGTTTCGTGAGGAGGAAGCGGTTGGTCTCCCCATACCCTAAATTCTAGATAAAAGAGAAGCGGTACTATGTTAGCTTTGCTGCCCCATCATCGATCATTGCACGGTTTACATAGTTATTGTAAATCAAACTTGCGAGAAACAAATCCGGGTCACCACTATGAGCTATTTCAACATCCGTGGGCATCTTATCGATGTCGAAACACAAACCCAATATCTCTCTCAGAATGCCTGGAGGACTAACGTCGAAGTCTATGTGATTTATTTGTGCCTCTGGCGGGGGTAACGTTAATCAAATGGTGAGACCCGGCGCCTCTAACGAGAGCGACTCGATGAGCAGGGGAATTATTTAGTAGATCCAAGAAGGAAATGTGTGAAAAGGTCTTGGTTAGATCACTGATTAAATCATAAGCCCCTACTAGCTTGCTTAGTGTATCATGAGTATTTTCTGACATAACTAGATAAATCAGGATTGGCTATGAAAGAATAATCCTTGGTTCTTGTAGCGTTAATTTGGGGTTCGACGTCTAACTCTACCAATCCCACGATCTTTTTCTTTGATGACCATCCAAGGAGGTTCCACCTGTGGGTTTGATGAAGTTGAGGCCTCACAATCATGAGTCCCTATTACAGTCCCTTTATTCGATCTGTTGGGATCTAACCTTCCATCATTTGGGTGCGTGGGGAGAGGATCATTGAAGATCCCCAATAATGGGTTTCATGGGAATCTTTGGTCGCGTGTAGGAATTTTGAGTGGGTGCAGTTGGGTTTGCCAAAAAAATGTCAACAAATAACTTCCTTTGGTCTTCTAGAAAATGCTGCAAAACTTGTTACAATTGTGGCAAGTTCTTGCGTCATGTCCATGAAACCCTATGGAAACCGCAGTATAAGTTAGGATCGTAATCTCGAGGCCTTTGGTTTGTTCCTTGTTGTGGTCCGAAAAACTATGGTTATTGTTTGGTTGTTGATTGTTATAATTAAAATTTTGGAACCCTTGCCCTTGGTTCTGGAATTGGTTGGGGTATTGACTAGGGCTTGGGGTTGGCATTTGCCTCTTGTTGTTGAGGTTGTTGCTTTGTTGTTGGAGATGATTAAAATTGACAATGTTTATCAAGGGTGAGAAATTTTTGTTTCTCTGATTATTGCCATTATTGTTGTTGTTATTTGTAGCACCTATACCGGTAGGATTAACAACATTAGGCTTTTTGGGCTGGTTAGTCACACCGTCGGTCATGACTCCATGATTCTTATTAAGGATCTTTGGTCCTTGATTGTTGTTCGTGTTGTTGGAGTAACCAAGATTATTTTGATTGGGAGTGACTAACTTCCCATTTTCTCCATAGGTCTTACGACCACTGTCAATGGTTGCTTGGTCAATCCAAAGAGCACCCTCTAGCACCTCTTCATAGCTCCTTAGCGGGAACTTTTGAACCTCTTCCTTTGTCTCTCTGTTGAGAGAGTGAAGGAACAAATCACAAAGTTCCGTTTGATCCATATTTGGAGCGCTCGCGAGGAGTAGAGAACTTGTCGCCACCTTTGAATAAAGTGGGTTGTAGACTCATTGTGTTCTTGCTTAATATGAAGGAATTCCCGATTCTGTTCTCAAAAGCTTGTTCATATCAAAATCTTTGATAAACTCACGATACGAGTTGCTTGAGCAGAGTATATTGAAGCATCAGGTATCCTATAATACAGTCGAGATTAATACCTTCTAGTGTCTTAGGGAAATTTTTAGAACAATTATGTCCCATGGGAACAACTCTCGAATGGCCATTGCATAAGCCTTGATGTAGGTGTTAGGATCACTTTGGACCCTTTAAACTTCGTAAGATTAGGTAAGGGTCTCAAGAGCATGACTATCCAAATGGAGAAGTCTAGGGGTTCCTTGAGATATTCAGAATAGGTCCCCATTTCATATGTTTCCACCATTGAGGACCCTTGTTAGGGAGGCGGGGGCTGCATCGGTTGCTAAAATGGGACATCAAGACATTGCGTGGGGCATATGGCATCTCCTGTGGTTGTCTATATGGACCCGGGTAGGTATACATGTCCCCTACGGATATTTAGAATACATGTGTACATAAGGGGGTTGATTACCTTGATATGGAATCGAAGCCACGAATCTAAGGAACGTTGCATTTCTGGCTGGTATGGCATTTGAGAACACACTTCAGGTGGTGCATTACATATATCAATACATGGATTGGGGGCATACCCAGGTGTTTGTCCCCATGAGCAGATCTCTAGGGTTTTGAGTATTCATGTAAACTAGAGGATTATGTGTAGTAGGTATTTTCCCATAATTCTTTTGGGTAGGAAGGAGTATTCACTTACCTTGCATATGAGTTATGCATATTTTGGCAAGCTCTAACTCTTTGAATTTGTTTACCAAATCTAAAATGACATCACTGTTGATGGGGTGGTGCCTTGCTTAGGTACCTTTTGTTGAACCCTTGGAGGTTGTTGAGGAGTATGGTATCCTGCTATGAATTGTTCATGATGTTGCCACCCCTCATTGGTTGTATTGTCAATTGGTGGGGTAACGTTATTGTTTTGAAGCAGGACATCACCTTGTCCTTGCAACCTATCGAAAGATTGGTTCATGTTCTGAAGTGTTGTTCACTCCTAGCATATCGTGCTAAATAATCCTCATCTAGATGGGGGAGTTGATCAGATTGCATGCTAATGGGTTATCGAAACAATACCCGAGGAGATGAACTTGCTTCACTAGTGAATGTCATGTTATTTGAACTTGATTGTTCAAGGGGATAAGTCTGAGTGACCTGATCAAGTTCCTCAATGCGTACAAAAGAACCAACATTGGTTCCTTGAAGCAGAGGGTTTTGAGCGGATGAGTGGTTGTTCGCCCATGTTGAAAGTGAAGGTGATTGTTGTGGTATACTTGATTGGTAATGGTACATGTCAAAACCCAGGATGGGTCGACCGTACTCGTCATATCCCAACATATTTGAGGGGTATAAGAATACCCGCAAAATAAAGGATGGATGAAGAAAGTGGAAACGCTTACAAACTAGATCGATTCACGTTGGGTTCACCAATTTGTATGACAGAAAATCAACACGTGACCTTCTTCGCACTTGACCTCCCAAGGTCGTGCCAGACAAACCGAGTGTAGAATGATTGTGAATGTGAGTGTGGTGACGGGGATCAAGCTAATTGGGAAATCTTATATCTTCAACACGTAATGTTGGGATCTGTGAGTCTAAAGAAAAGAATTCTCTCCTAACTTGAAGTGGTGTAATGGTTTGGTCTGAGATAATAGCCACTCGTAGAATCCAATCAATGTTGAGCTCGGTCAAGATTCTATTCACTGGTTGTTGAACACACGGAAAATGACTGCGGGTGCCTCGTGCATGATTTTCAGGTAAGGTCATAGGAGTAAGAACAAGAGGCACGATGAAGCCACAGGTATTTATGGGTGATGTTCCGGTTTGGTCCAGAAAGTCTTAGCCTTTGATCGGTTGTTATGTTTACTAAGGACAATTGTTATGTTTAGTAAGGACAATTGTGCGATAAGATCTAGTGGAAGTGGTGAAGATATGAATACTAATGTATGTAGACTAGTGTCGATGTCTAACTAATGGAAGGCCCGTTGGGTTATGGGACACGAGGATCACAACCAAAGACTCGTGGTGGCTGTGGCCCTTGGATGGTCATGCGCGTAATCAAACCCTGTTGCCAGGAGAAGTCCAATAATCGTAGGCTTGATTAACAACTATGTTTAGTGTATTTAGTTGTTCTATCCTCTTAGAAAAATTCACGGTGTGCGTAATACTATTAACCATAAGTTGGTATCAATGTCAGTTATCAATTCTGGCCCATTGGGTTATGGGACCAATGGATCACAACTGTATGTATTTTCCTGTTGTGGACCGTTGATGGTCATACAAAGTGGAATAAAATGAATTTTAATAAGAAAACTAATTACTGAAAGAGATCTAATCTATGTTTTTGGGGTTTTCACAATATTTTGGATCAAAGCAATAAACAAGCTAATCTATCAAAGGAAATCTTTTTATTCTTTTCTAATCTTTAAGCAAAGTGTTCTAATCTAATAAATGAACTAAAGATAATTAGTCAACCAGATGTAGCTAGCTACTTGTGCAAATGTATGAATCTAATCTATCCAAACCCTACCTCAAAGGTGAAGAACAAATCATGACCCTGAAAGGGGCTATTGTTCCTCACAACTTCCCTGGTAACGTTGAAAGGAAAAAATTACTGAAATGAATGATTCTCTACTCTATTTGAAATGAATGATTCTCTACTCTATTTGATACGAAATTGACAATTCAACACACAAGGCAAACAAACATGTAACTCCAACTGGATAAGCAGAGCTTTGGTAAATCTAGTTGTGTCTGTATCTGTCCCCTCAGTATGTTCCTTTCTTTCTCACGAGTGTTCATGTGAGTCCAAGAGATTGGGAATGCAAGAACAATAGTAGGAGGATGACACTTGAGCAATGGCAACTTGATGGTAGTCTGGATGCAATGCAGGTAGAAGAGAGATAGCACAAGAGATCGAGAGCTTGGCTATACGGTTCCTAGCAAGATTGCAGCAATAATACAATGCAAGATACACAAAATTCTCATGCCTTTTACTTGAATACAAGCATGCAATATATAGGAATGGAGGATGGGAGGTGCCTTCATGCACAAGGCAAGAAGGAGCAGTTCTAACCAATTAAATCTATTTAAAAATAGAAGGAGGAAGGAGAACCAAGAAATCAAATCTAATTTTAGACAATTCGGCTCACGGATGCATGCAAAAAGCAAAATTAAGTGAACCGTTGCATGTTAAAACATGCGTGAAGAATATGGAAAAAGTGGGCAGGACCGCTGCCCTATGCGAGGCGTTTGGGACCACCGCCTTGTCTTGGCGGTGGTTTCGAGAATCACCACCCGGGAAGGGCAGCGTCCTGGCACTAAAGGCCAAAACTTGCACAGAAAGAGGCAAAAAGCTAGAAGAAGTGTGGGAAGGCTAAGTAAAGATGTCTAGGCAATAAATATACACTGTGAATGGGAATTGGAGCTCGAATGCCTTCTTGAAAGGAACTAAATCATCATTGGGGACTTTTGTAACCGTTTTCTGATAATGTAGCACATGCAAATTTGGGTGCGTCTGAAGAACATCCCAAATTTATTTCTATCTATTGTTTACAAAATTTTGCTCCCAGGCCTTCTAGGCATCCATAGCTTTTTTCTTATTTTTCTTTTCAAGGCAGAGGCACCTATTTGTTTCATTAATAATCTGATTTATTCTACCAAGGGTCATATCTTCTTTAGAGAGTCCATGCATAACTTTCTTATATTCATTTGCAAAGTATGAGGATAGGGATCATCATACCTGAAATTCATGGTAGCATCAATCGGTGTTCCAACATTGTAGAACAACTTCTACATATAACATTGATATTCATTGACTTTAGTCATATCACATAGTTGGGCATACAAAAACTTGGTTTTTTTGATGAGTTTCTCATCATTAACAATACCAAGAAATTATGCAATAATGGTAGCAGTTAAACTAGCCATTCCTCCTCTGACTCTTTCATCTCCTTGATATACACCATTTATAATGGTGTCTTCATGTTGTGTAGGGATGACATCCCACCATTCCTTTAAAATACCTACAAATCCATTTGTGATAATACTAGCAACATCTTTGTCATGTTTATGGAATTGTAGAATTTGTGTATTAGCCCATCCTATCATTCCATGTATCATTTATTTTATTTCATCAAGGCTTTTACAATCTACCTTATAATAATTAGGCTAAAAGTTCTAAGTTCTTATTGTATTGTGCAGGGGTTCATTATTGCTATGGACTTCTTCCTCCATGAGAACACTTTCAGATTCTCCAACAGTAAGCTTTGTGAATCCTATCTTTTCTCCTTGCTCAATGGAGATTTCATGGCAGCAACTTGAGCCCATGTGAGAGCTTTGGACCAATCTGTTGGGTCATAACTATGAGAACTAGATGAAATATTGGCTTTTTTGATTGAGAAGTATTAACCAAGAAAGTTTTGTTCTAGTTCGGAGAAAGAAAAACATAAGTTGCTAACTTTATTATTGACAACTTGTATACTATCAATGACCTTTTTCTAATATCCTTATGTTTTAACAATTTTTCCGAAGACACGGAATTTTTTTCTAATATTGATAGATGAAATAATACTACACACATATAGTAAGAGTGAACTCCATTACTATATTATTCTTGCAATAAAAATATTATAGACCAAGAAGCGAGAATGTAGTAATGGGGTAGTATTACTAAGCCCATGCCACACTGAATTGAAGTCTCTTCAACATTAGATGACTCTAACTACGTAAGAATCTAAAGACTTGCAGATCCTACAAAACCCGATGGTAGTGAGTGAATACCTCACCTCTATTTATAGATTTGAGATAAGATTTTCCATGGGTTCACCAGATCAATACCTAGACAAACCTAAGGAACTGGTAAAAAGGCTAAGTATTGATGATAGGAAAAAGATTCCAATCTATCACAACAGTGTCGGCCAAAACAAAAGTGATGAACAAAAATGGTCCTACTAAAGCATCATATTAGAATGCATTTTAGCAGTTTGTAGTGCTTTTCTTCCAGTAAGGAATCTTATTGTTTTCCCATCATCTTTAATGAAAAGACCAAAAGAAAAGAAAGAGACATGCCCAATATCTTTTAACTCCTATGGCCTAATCAATGCGGTGAACTTTTCGCAATCACTATACATTAAAGGTTGGAACTTTACACGCATCCTAAGTCCTTCCTACTCAACTTTTTGACACATGGAAAAGGCCTTCAATCAGATTCTTCATCTCAAGATGAATAGACAATCCATCTGTTGACATGATCAACATAGCGTTGGCTAAGTTGTTGTTGTATCGATGAATAGGAAAATATCTCAAGATAATTCTATATTCACTGTGATGGTGTTAGTGGTAATAGTGAAATATGATGTGCCTTGTAAAATTTTTCCGCATAATTGTCCTTGAGAATGTGCTGGTTGAATGGATGATGATTTGACTATGAAATATTTTATCTTGACACTCCACGTTTTCTTTGTTTGCATCAAGATATTCCTTGCAGTTGTTGGATACATTTGTAATTGTGGATCATCAAATATTTTTGATGGTATATATTTTTCAATTAATATTTTGAGATATTGTGGAAATCTGGGAGAGTCCCAAAGATTAAATTCTAATGGATCATGTTCATGCCAATTTAGATCAAAATATAATTTCCACAAAATATTAGGCTTTAACCATTTGATCAAACTTTTTGCATTCCATTTGGATATCCATTTGGTTTTTATCATGTGACCACCAATATTGCCGAGTTGATTATGGAGAAACCGAATGGATCACTTCTTCGATGATATGGAAGTGGACTATTTGGATTAGAGAAAGTATCATGTATACTTGTTATGGGATAATTTCTGACATCATCTATGGTTTCTTGGTTAGATAACCATTCAACAACTTCTTGCTCATTCTTTCATTGTTCTGATCATGTAATTTGAAAAAGGGATCTAAATTTCTCATATTCAAAAGGAATTACAAACCGAGTAGATACCTCAACAAAATTTATTTTAGCAACAAGAATTTCTTTGCTTACAAAGTTAGCAAGAAAATTTTTCTTACCAGAGATATGCTTTGTATCAAATTCATAGCCATCAAACCATTGTGCCCATCATTGCAGATGACCATCGGTAGTCTTATTGGTTGGATCACCTTTGTAGATTCAGCCTTTGAAATGTTGTAGATCAGTTCTTAATAAAAAAATTCATGTTGGATAAAGAACAAGAAAGCTTGAATGACTTTCTTAGCGTAAGTATTTCCTTATGAATTGAATGATATTTCCATTCTAGTCCTCTCAAAGAACTTGA
This sequence comes from Taxus wallichiana var. yunnanensis, assembly GCA_018340775.1. Classification (NCBI taxonomy): domain Eukaryota; kingdom Viridiplantae; phylum Streptophyta; class Pinopsida; order Cupressales; family Taxaceae; genus Taxus; species Taxus wallichiana. Next base: position 416,069,517 of record CM031243.1, read on the forward strand.
GGCAAACCTATAGATTTTTTCCTTATAATTTGGAATTTTCTCTTTTAGAACTGCTCCTAATATTCTTCAAAGCATCTGTTTTAATAATATTTAATATTTTTCCTATAAGAGACATGAGGGAAGATTTTGACATACCTTTTTAATTCTCTGGACTTCCTTGGTCATTTCAGGATTCCATTCTGGGAGCATTTTGTGTCAATATTTTATTCAGGAGAAGTCTATTATCAACAACAAAATTCTTATAAAAACCAACAATATAATTGAAACAACATTCATTGTCGAGATATGAGTACATAATCATCTTCAATTATTTGTTTTTCTTGGGAAAAGTTAACCTTTTCTTTTGCTTTCTTTCCTTTATGTGGACAATTTCTCCTGAAATGGTTACCTTTGCAAATAAAGCATTCAATTTTCCTATTCTTAGGAAAATACTTCTTTCTTCTAAAAAATTTCTTCTTGGCTTTGAATAGGTCGAGAAGCACAATCCATACATTTACCTTTCTTTTTGAATTTGATTTTTTTCTTAAATATTTTGTCTTTTGGAAGGGACCATTCAAAATTTGTCGATATCTTGCTGTTTACAAAATCTTGATCCTAGGGCCTTCAGGCATCCATAGATTTTTTCCAAATTTTCTTTCAAGGAAGAGATGCCTATTTGTTTCATTAATAATCTGATTTATTCTACCAAGGTTCATTTATTTTTCGAGTGTCCATTGATAGCTTTCTTATATTCATTCGCAAAGTATGGAGGATAGGACTCAACATACCTAAACTTCATGGCAACATCAAAAGGTGTTCTCATATTGTAGAACAACTTCTCCATATAACATTGATATTCATTGAATTTAGTCATATCACATAGCTAGAGCACGTAGAAACTTGGTTTTGTTGATGAGTTTCTCATCATTAACAATACCAAGAAATTTTGCAATAATGGCAATACTTGAGTTAAGCTAGTTGTTCATCCTTCGACTCTTTCATCTCCTTGATGTACACCATTTATAATGGTGTCTTGTTGTTATGTAGGGATGACATCCCACCATTCATTTAAAATACTTACAAATCCAGTTGTCATAATACCAACAACATCTTTGTCATGTTTATGGAATTGTAGATCTTGTGTATTAGCCCACCCTATCATTCCATGTATCATTTCTTTTATTTCATCAGGGGATTTTACATTCTACCTTATAATAGTTAGGCTAGAAGTTTTGGGTTCTTACTGTATTATGCAGGGGTTCATTATTGCTATGAACCTCTTCCTCCATGAGAACACTTTCAGATTCTCCAGTAGTAAGCCTTGTGACTCCTATCTTTTTCTCCTTGCTCAATGGAGATTTCATGGCAGCAACCTAAGCCCATGTGAAGATTTGGACCAATCGTTTGGGTCAGAACTCTGAGAACTAGATGAAATACTGCCTTTTTCTGATTGAGAAGTATTAATATTGTTCATGGTAGTAGACAAAGCAGGAAAGTTCTGTTCTAATTAAGAAACAAAAAAACATAAGTTACTAACTTTATTATTGACAACTTGTATACTATCAATGACCTTTTTCTCATATCCTTCTATTACAATATTTAAATATTGTTGAATATTTTCTTGAATACCATTATTAACCTGATATGGGATCTACCTCAAAGTTTTTCAATGGTCTGAACAATATTAGAGATATTATCTACCTTTTATTCAAAACTTGAATAACAACTTGTATATCACCCTTCTGGTGAAGTTCAATGGCCTTTAAGGTATCCAACATACCTTTAAGTTTCTCATGTCTGGATTTAATTCTATTATCTAGGGCCTTAACATCTTTATTGTTCGGTTTAGCATCCTAACAACTTCATATTGTTCCATATTAGAATCTAGTTGTCATCACTGGTACTAGATCGGCGACGTCATACTTTTTGTCCTCCATATAGACCTCAAAGTCTTTATTGGAGGAAAGTCTTCAATTCTATTGTAATATAAGTGGATTCTTCCTTGGTATCCATGGAGATTTGTGATTTTTGTAGCAAGGCTTTGGCATGGTCCAAATATGGTATAGATATAAGACAAAGAACAATTGTTCATGCTAATATGAGGGCCATTTTTTGGAATGTATCTTTGTTGGACAAGGACCGCACCTATCGCACCATAGACAATTAGTTTATGGGTCATGAACCAAGGAGGGATGACTGCAGAGAGGAGGTTCTTCATCATGGCTTCATAGTTTTTAAAAAATAAAGGACTGTGTAGATGAAGATGTGGACAAACGAGGTCTGGTGGAAGTATATTTTCTGAATGAAATAGTAGCCTTTCCTTTGGACTCATTTAGCTTAGAGGTAGACTAAATATAAGAAGGAGATTCAGAGATACATTTTGTCGAGATGGTCCACTCTCTAGGGACTCTTATTTTATCCCAAGAAATAACTTTTGTTTCAATATTTTGGGAGGTCATATCTTGCATGCATGACAAAGCTACTTCCTTTGGAAGGTCCATGTTTAATTGCATGATGAGTAGTATTAGTTAATCTAAAGATGATTCTATAAAAAATTGCTAAGGGTGAAGACCTTGGTTTCATGTGTAAGCCCGTGGTTTTGAGATGAGCTTCACTACTTTACTCAAAAGGTCTTCGATTTGTATTGACAATTTGGATAATTGGGAAATACATTAAAGTGAATTGGGCCATTACTCAAACTAGTTTGCAGAGCAGCTAATAAACAATCCTTAAAACTTTCATGTCTAGAGTCTAATAAAAACATAATACATAAGCATTTAAACCTTTTCTAATGTCTAACAGAGGGGTAATTCCTATTTGAACACATCAATATGAACAAAATTCTAAAAACTATTTTTTAGATATTTAATGTCATTGGGAATGATTAAAGGGATATCATATTCAAACTTATTAGAGGTTTTAACTTGAATGTATGACTCTCTATATCTGATAGTAGTACATGCAACTAAATGAAAATCTTTAGATTTTTTATAGACTTCATCATAGGGGAGTTTAGGAAGTTTCCAACCTGGTAAGGGGTTATCTTCTTCCAGCATTTTTGTATCATCTATGACAACATCAATGAGCTCGGAAAAGGTCAAAAATCATCGTCATTATTATCACTCCATGCGCTTGAGTAGTGTAACCCATTCTTCTGTATCTATTTTGCAGAGTCTTAACTATCCTTCACTCGCATTTACTCGAGTCTAATAGCCACAACACACCCTTCCCCAGAAATAAAAGGCTCACACTCATATTGCACATCTTATGGGATTCAGATAAGTAGAGAATAACATGAAAAATATGAACAGGTAGACTACATGAAATGAAAAAGAAATAATTTACAACAACCAACTCGATACTAATTTTTCCGAAGACACATAAAATTTTCTAATATTGATAGACTTAAATAATACTACACACATATAGTAAGAGCGAACTCCATTACTATATTATTCTTGCAATAACAATATTACGAGACCAAGAAGTAGGAATTCATGGAATCGGGGTAATATTACGAGCCCATGCCACAATTGAATCAAAGTCTCTTCAACATTAGATGACTCTAACTACAAAACCTCTAAAGACTTGTAGATCCTTGCAAAACCCGAAGGTAGTGAGTGAATACTCGCCTCTATTTATATATTTGAGATGATATTTTCCATGGGTTTACCATATCAAAACCTAGACAAACTTGAGGAACCGATAAAATAGCATAGTATTTATGACAGAGAAAAATATTCCAATCTATCACAACAGTGTTTGCCAAAACAAAAGTGATGAACAAAAATGGTCTTGCTAAAACATCATAGTGGAGCACATTATAGCACCCTGTAGTGCTTTTCTTCCAGTAAGGAATCTTACTGATGTCCCACCATCCTTAGTGAAAAGACCAAAAGAAAAGAAAGAGACATGCACTTATCTTTTAACTCCTATGGCCTGATCGGAGCGGTGAACTTGTCACAATCACCAGATGGTAAATGATGAAACTTTACACGCATACTAAGTCCTTCTTACACAAATTTTCGACACACAAAAAGGTCTTCAATCGATTCTTTGTCCAAAGATGAATAGAGAACCTATCTATTGGCATGATCAACATAACATTGAATGAGTTGTTGTTGTATCCGATGAACATGGATAAGATCCATGCAGGATCAATCCGTATTTGTTTTGATGGTGTCGATGGTAATAATGAAATATGATGTGCCTTGTAAAATTTTTCCCATAATTGTCCTTGAGGATGGGCTGGCTAAATTGATGATGACCTTGGTGTGAAATATTTTACCTTGACACTCCACATCTTTTTTTGTTTGCATTAATATGTTCCTTGCAGTAGTTGGAGACATCTATAATTGTGGATCATCAGATATTTTTGATGGCATATATTTTTCAAGAAATATTGAGATATTGTGGAAATCTTGGAGAGTCCCAAATATTGAATTCTAATGGATGTTGTTCATGCCAATTTAGATCAAAATATACTTTCCACAAAGTATTAGGATTTCGACCATTTGATCAAACTTTGTGCATTCCACTAGATATCCATTTGGTTTTGTATCACGTGACCACCAACATGGCTAGTTGAGCATGTAGGAAATAAGTGGATCACTTCTTCATGATATGGAAGTGGAATATTTGGATAAGAGAAAGTATCATGTATAAATGTTGTGGGATAATTTCTGACATCATCTATGGTTTCTTGGTTAGATAACCATTCAATAGCTTCCTTCGCTCATTCTTTCATTGTTCGATTTGTTAGGTTGTGGAGCCTATTTTCATGTGTGAAAGTGTTGAAGATTGTACACTAAGAGTATTGTACACTTTCAGTTGTATCGCTTGGGGTTCGAATAGGTGGTCGGGCCCCAATGAGTGTTTAAGGCGCAACCCACGAAATTGTTTTTTTCATGCTTTGGATCGAAACAAAATGTTCTGATATCTGGAGATGTGATTTTCTCATATAGGCGAGATTTTTGACCCATAGGTTTATGGGATGGTTTTGGCCCATAGTTTTGATACCCACAGTTTTATAAAGCTGCTTAAGTAATTGTCTACTTATGTGGTTTTCGTGCATATGGTAGTTATGATGTTACATTGCGGATGTGTCTAAATTCGGGTGTGAATTATTTAGATTTTGTTGAGCATAGCTCCAAACAGATATGGGTATATTATTGAGAGAGTGGTGGCTTGTAATAAAATCTATGGCCTGAAGTGATTCTTGGTGGATTTTCGTAGCCCAAATTGGGTGACCTTTTACTTTCGTTAAATCTCAAAATCTCTTTATGTTGTGTTATTTTATTCGCACTTTTATTTAAGATCCGTAATATTTTACGCAGCATATTAGTTTCTCTTTATTACGATTCTGTGAGGGATTGTTCCACATATTTTATCCCTTATTTCCTAACATGATCATGTACTTTGAAAAAGGGCTCTAAATTTCTCATATTCCAAAGAGGCATTACAAAATGAGTAGATACCTCAAAAAAATTATATTTTAGCAATAGGAAGTTCTCTACTTGCAAAATCAACAAGAACATTTTTCTTACTTTTAGAGATATGCTATGTATCAAATTCATGGCCATCAAACCATTACGGCCATTGTTGTAGATGACCATAGGTAGTCTTATTGGTTGGATCTCCTTTGTAGAGTTGACCTTTGAAATGTTGTAGATCAGTTCTTAATAAAAAATTCATGTTGGATAAAGAACAAGAAAGCTTGAATTGCTTTCTTAGCAGTAAGTATTTCCTTATGACTTGAATGATATTTTGATTCTGGTCCTTTGAAAGACCATGAGGCATATCTACAAATTTCTTTCCTTATCATTTGGCAATTTCTCTTTTAGAAATGCTCCCCAATATTCTTAAAGCATCTGTTTCAATAATCTTTAAGCCTTTTACACCGGAAGAGACGTTGGGGAATATATTGACATACCTTTTTAATTCTCTGGACTTCCTTGGTCATTTTGGATTCCATTCTAGGACTATAAGAGATATCCTTTTTGAACTAGAAATGAGGGACATTCTTGAAAGGCTTGCTTGATATTATCTAGCTTTTGTTTGAGAATAATGGAACTTGGTGGTATGAACGGATGTTCATAATAACTTTTATTCATACTACAAGTGAAAAATGAAGGCAATGAGTCATATCCCCGACTTTGATTTTATATGAATTCTAAAATTCTTCTTCGGAAGATGACTCTGTCATTTGATTGGCTGTAATAGTTGGCTCTTCATACTCGATATCTAAAATACAACTTTCACTGTCAGATATGAGTACATACTCATCTTCAGTTATTTTTTTTCTTGGGCAAAGTTAACCTTTTCTTTTGCTTTCTTTCCTTTCTGTGGACAATTTCTGCTGAAATGGTTACCTTTGCAAATAAAGCATTCAATTTTCCTATTTTTAGGAAAATACTTCTTTCTTCTAAAAAATTCTTCTTGGATTTGAATAGGTCCTTAGATGAGAAGCACAATCCATACATTTACCTTTCCATTAATCATCATTTACCTTTTTCCACCAACTACCTTCCATTTTTATTTTTATTTGTTTATTTATTAATTTACTCACTTATTTTCACTTAAGATTATTAGTATTATTATTTTCATTAATTTAATAATGATAAATATCATACAAATAAAGTGACATTGTTATTTATGAATGTACTTCCGTCCAAGTTCACATGGACTCTTCCTAAACACCACGAAGGTGGTATTAACCCTAGTTGCAGAGACTTGTCTCCTACCAAAATAAATAATCTCGGAAGTTTGCACTTTAGTGTTTTCTTAAATATAGATATTTGTACTCTTTACCTTAAAGGAACAATGAGATATGAAGATCGGTTGAAGCCATCTATGATATTTTCTGGGCCACACATTTAAAGGGGAGGGAAATGTGATACACTCAAAATATTATAATGATTTCTTTACAATTATCTTTATCCCTCATCAATGTATAATAATTCAAATATTGAAAATGTAGTACTATTTCCTTTACGCTTCATTTAATTTTTTTCCTTTTATGAATTCTTCATATCATAAGCATGACACTAAAACATGAACTCACTTCTACAAAGGGACATGACTCGAGCCCCCATAATTCTAAAAACATCGAGAGGGTGGTAAAGGGAGGTACATTATAATACCTCACTACCATATCAACTGTTATGTCATGGTAGCCATTAATGGAGTCCCTAATATTTTTATAAAGTGTTCTTTCCCACCTCGGATTGTGATGAAATCAACTTCATCGAGAATAGGTTTTCTTCTAGACTATGTGTTCAAATTTTTAGCTTGACCCATCTGCCGAATGATGGGAAATTGAAGAAATGAAATCTAGGGAACAAAATGAGGGTTTTCTCGCCATTAAAAATATAGGGCATCATTTAATATTTTGTCACTTTATCCTTGAAGGCGTTTTGAAAATAAGAATATTGCAAAAATCTCACTTTGATCATTTACCGGATTGTGAGATATGAACTTTTCTTCGATCTAGGGCATGAAGTCATTATGGAAAAACATGAACATAGAGCATTCAAAAATTGCAAATTTGTGAGTATTTTTTTATTTCTGCTGCAATCATGAGAGAATGGATAGAAAAATGGAAGGAATAAAAATGGAAGCAAGATCTCTAGAGAAAATTTGGTAGCATTCCGAGGGTTTTTGAGCAAATGGAGGAAGATCTTTAAAAAACTAACTCTCTAGTTTTTGTGCTTTATGGGGGAGGGGTGCATTTTTTGTCCCCCTTTTCCTCTTGGAAAATGGATGAAGGGGACATGAAAATGCGTCCTATCCCTATGAGGACAAATGACAGACATGCATTTGCGGAAGGGTGAAGGAGAGGAGCTTATTTTTAGCACTCGGGATTTAAGTTTTGGTCAAACGAGGAATCATGTGGGAGAAAGGTGGGGGGCACATTTTTCTCCCTTATCCCCTCATAAAAGGTATAAAAGGGACACAAAAATGTGCCTTAGCCTCATGGTGACAAGTGGCCAACATGCGTTGCACGAGGCGAGGGCTAGAAAACTTGTGAAAAGAGCTTATAGAGGCTTCCTAAGGTCATGTGGTGGGTCCATGAGCTCAAATTGGGGAGGAGAGATTTTTTTGTCCCCATTTTCCCCTTGGAAAAGGGACATGAAAGTGCACCTCATCCTCATGCTGACATATGGCACTAGGAAAATGTTTCTAACTGTGAGAGCGTACCTTGAGAGAGAGCTTGAAGGTGAGGTTCATAGAGCTCTAGGAGGAATTTTTGGCTCTTTTTATATGAATTCTACCACAAAAATCATTTTTAGAAGAATGTGATTGGTCTCAAATTCTGATTCATCCATGTAGTAACCACATCAAAAATAGAATTCTTTCTTAGGATTGCAAGGTGTGTATGCTCACAAGAATGAGTTGTGGAAAGAAATGCATGGGTCTTGTGAGAAATATGAAAATATAACCATGTAGAGAATTGAATCATATTTCCAATGGTATATTTTTTTTTGTCCAAATCATTCTGGAGCTCCTAGAATCATCTTTCGAAGCTCAAGTGCTCTTTTGAACTGTAAACTTCTTCGCCTTCAAAACCCGCTTTCACTGAACTTGTTCCTAAACCTCCAAATATTTCCTAAAACTCCTAAATAACTTGAAATATGATCTTATATCCTTTTAACAACTTCTTGTTGATTTTGGGCCTCCAAATTTTCTCCATGAGATGCTCTCACCTTAGATAGGCTAAAAATAGCCATTTCTAAGTCTATTGAAAAATTCCTTGAGAAACATTGAATTAGAACAACTCCATGACCATGTTTACATATTTTGAACCCTTGGAAAAGGTTATTACAACACACATGAGCACTAAAAGGATTGGGATAGGCCTGACACAAGGGATGAACTGATCCAGAGGAGTGCTCGAGAGGGTTTACAATAAAAAAATTTGACACTAGGGTAAAGTTTTCATGTTTTCAAGTTGAATTTTGCCCTTGCAAAAACACTTGGCAACACAAATAAGGAAAGTGTCAAAGAAAATATATAAGCTTCATAGATTGATCTAACCCCCTCTATCTTCACATTCTCAAATGGGGAAGGCATGAAATGGCAAGGGTTCTTTGTAGTCTAATCCTTCCTCCTTTACTATCTCTAATGGAACAAAATTGGGGACTAATCACCCCAATCCTCTAACATCTCCAAGGCACATTCAAAATCTTCAAGGTATGAAAATAGAAGGAGATCCTCCATCCACAAAACAAAAAAGTGTATTCTTTCCATGTTTTACATCTCCTTTGTGTACTTTTTGTAATGTTCAAAGTTACAAAGCATTATCTACATTTTGAGTTAAAGTTCAATTTTTATCATAGACATTGACTGAAATTTGTGTTACATGTTTCATCATAGAGAATGCCAATACTAACACATCACAAGGTCCCTTTGAGTGAAGTTAAAGTGAGTGCGCACACTTAAGTATGTTTTTCTTTATACATGATATTTTCGATTACACACTTAAAAAGAGGGACATGTAGACCTAAAATATGGTAACATGTCCTTGTGCAATGCCAACTTTAAACTTGTATCCTTGTTAAGAAGAATGCTGACATTTGGAATCCAATCTCACCATATCTCTATCTATTCTATAAATTAATTATCTTGCACCATGCACTATCGAAAACTATGAAATATTATTCAACCAAAGTAACATAGAACATATGATATTCAAGACACTACTTTCGATTTAGGTATTTTTCTCTCTGTCTAAAATTATATGGACGAGTTAAGATGTGGGTCAGGTCTTGTGTGACTTGCAAAATCCTACCCCTTTTCAATCATTGACTCTATTTTCAATGCTAAATCATTCTTTGGGTTATTTCATCTTCCTAGGGTTGGAATTATCATAATATATCACCTATAAAAGACTATATAAGCAAGTCATTATCATATTATAACTCACATGACATTCTTACAAGCTCTTATTACAAACATAATTCTAAAAACACTCATAGCATTCATAAATCTACTAAAATTAGTTACACATCATCTAGGGAAATCCCTACTACAAGTATGAAGCACTCAACTAGGTCAATGAGTCTAGATTTAGTCATCTACAAGAATGCAAAGATCATAGATCCATGTCCTAAACAAGATAAAATTTAGTCCAAACATTACACAAGGGTTTCATCAACATAAGGGTTATGTCACATAGCTAAGTCACACCATATCTCATTACTATCACATTGGGTACATTATATTACACAATTATCCATTATCTTAGTGTCAAGAGACACGAGAGAACTCCTAGGGGGTTGATTAGTTATAAAAACTTGTACAAGCACTTAGGAGACCTACATGATGATTGATTACACATCAGGATATGTGCTACAACAATGGGATTGGTTTAGAAGTTGGGAATTTGACCGAACTAGGGTGGTCCAACCTCAAACACACACATGCTTTTCTCCTTTGGTTTGTTAAGGCTCTAATGAAATGTCCTGTAGGTTGTTAGGGTTTCTAATTTGTTTTAGGTCATCATAGGCACCTCGAGGTTGCACAAGTAAGAGTGACACACAAAAAACACCATTTCCAAACAAGTGAAACACATAACAAGATCCCAAGTGTCCCCGATACGAAATCATATAGTCCATGTTTTAGAATGTATAGTTCTTTCCTAGGCCATACAAATTTTGTAAGGTCATACACTGTATGTTCTTCATCTCTAGAATATTTTGTGTAGGATATAAAGCTTCTAATTTCCCTGTTCAAATGCTTTACATACCCAAATCATTCTAAAATCATCTAGAACAACTAAGTTTATCTCTTATATCATGTTTAAGACTATTTTCTTACCATTTATCAATCATTTACTTCATTTAAAGTTGGATGCATTATTGTGGTTATGTATATTTGATGTTTGAAGTTAATTAGATCAGAATATTCTACATATTGCTAATCCTTATACCCTTCTTAGTTGTTATACATCCATAACACTCCATAAAAATAAATTAGGGTGTAAAAATTGTAACTATAGCTTTGGATATAGTGATACGTTGTTGAATGTAGATTTATCATCAATTGTATCATCAATATCCTTGTGCTTAAAGGTAGATTTCGATTGAAACTTGTGATTAAAGGTGGTAGGAGGATGGGAAACATATTTGAGCTTGTTCATGTTGAGGATCTTAGCTTCACGTTCTTTCAAAGTATGACATAGATGATAAATGAATGGAACTTGTCAAAAATCACCGATTATTACAAAGGAAGTAGGATACTTTGAGTAAAAAGATATTATAATTCAGTATCGACCAATAAATTGTTCATCTTAGAAAGTGAAATATTATATGTCAAGACGTAATCACTAATAGGCTCATTAGAACATTGTCACATTTTAGCCATTTGAGCATATGATAGTTTTTGTGAATGTTGGTAGAAAATTGTGCAAGTATTTGGCTACCTAGAGGAGGGAATAGTCTAATAGAATGCATAGAGAACTATTGTAAGGAAAAGTCTTTGAGGCTGAACGGGTAAAAATATTGGTAAGAAACATAACCTTGGAAGAATATTCTAAACAAGCAATATGAAACATATGAAGGTGCTCTTCAAGATTCCCTTTACCATTGTAGATAGGTAGTTTAGGAGCAACAAAACCGATAGATAAAGGATATGAAGCCACTTTGGGTGCAAGTGGGTTATGAAGCAACTCATTAGAATCCATAGTATGAGAGGAAGCAAATGCACTTTGTTGTAGTTGTAAGATTTAGGCTTGAAAAGTATAAACAAAGGGATTCAAGAGCATGTGTGTTAGAAGAAAAAGCATGTGAAGCATTATGAGTGTAGATAGCTGATGAATGGATAGTAGTGAACATAGGGATAGTCATGTGCAATGCTACAAAGTGAGGGATTATATGCACCCAATGAAATATGCATTGTCAAGATGGGTAATGTTGATGTTTGTATAATGGGTGACAAAGGGGGATTATGATCGACTATGGATGATGTGGTAGTATGCTTGAGTTGATTGTGAGCAATATAAAGTAGAATATTTGTGTTGTTAGGTTTCTCTTGTAGATAGTTTACATTGTGCAAATTGTTATGTGATGTCATCTGATTAAATATAATTGTCATTCATGTCATGTGTTCTCTCACCTTAGGTGGTATTAATGCGAATAGTGAATACAAAATGAGCAATGATATCGGGGTGTACTTGTTCACAAGAGCTATGACATGATTCCATCAAAAGGTGGAAATTAAGTAGCATGGGAGGTGTAGGGGTGTGCATATTTGGGAAAACTATATAGATACAAATAATGATCCATGAGATTTGATATCGTGATGCACCACAACTAATGAGGAGAAAATAGAATAGAAGCCTTAGGTCCATTGAGTTTTAAGCAATAAGTTTGATTCAATATTTGGGTTCACCATGTGTTTACACCTAATTAATTTCTAAGAGTGTTATAGATGTATAAAAACTAAGAAGGGTATACGGATTAACAACAAGTAGACTATTATGATCTAATTAACTTCCAACATCAATTATGCATGACCAAAATAATGCATTCCAAATTGAAATGAACTAAATGATTGATAAATGATAAACAACTAGTCTAAAATATGAGGGAAGAGATATAATTAGTTGTTCATGATAGTTTTGGAATGATCTAGGTATGTAAAGCAATAAAGCAAGGAAATTTGAAGCTCACGAACATTATTTGAGTAGTATAATAGTATGTGTGTGAAGTACTAATTTACTGAGTAGTGAATGAAATTGTGAGTAATTGGTTATGTAACTAAGTTATTTAATAAACAACTTAGATTAATAATAATGGTGGTTAAAACCACTCACGTAGAATAGGTTGTGTATTGTTAGCGAGTTGTTATAGGAGATTGTACATCTCTCCTATATTTTAGGAGATGTGACTCCTATAAATATGTGATGTGTTCCACATGAATAGAATATAATGAATATTGTTATTATCAAGATTACTTTGTGTTAAATCCATTATACATAATTGAGTAAACTCTGAACCAAAATTACATTTGGTATGAGAGCAAGAAAAATTGCTGGTGATGAACATGTAATTTATTTTCTAGGGAAACTTTGTATTACATTTTCCCGATTGATGACAATCTCAGCTTTGTGAAGAAGGCATTGGCAGCCTACTGTAGATAGAGGGCATATCTAAATTGTAGCTTTGATATTATTGGGTATTTTGTTGTAGTGTGTTGCTTCCAAGGAGACTGAATTCTGTGTGCATTCAAATATTATCTTATCTATATACTTCACTTTTAGTCTTTACATTCGCTTAAGTGCCTTGGTTCCTCTTCTAAAATGCCTGTGCTTCCATCATACTTCTATCGATATGTGCATGTTGAGTATTATTGACAAAGATTTTGGCACTGAGTGATCTACATAACTATACATATTGTGTTTTTTCAACGTCTTTTCCCCACGTATTCATTATGCCAATGATCTGTTGTCTATTTTGAAAGATTATAGCTCAGTAAATTTTCTGCAGCTATCATTTTAGTATGTATTCCAAATCTTGACTCAATTGAATTAGAAATCAGAGCACATCGTCATCCCTACAATGAAGCACCACTCTTTGCAACAATAGATTTCATCTAATTGGCTACTTGATGGAGTTCTAATCTACAGACTATCTCTTGGACTGCATAAATAAACTACCTCCATAAAGAATTGACTCAACTTTGGGTTTAGATCAGACTTTTTACAACTAAGATTTGATTTTCCATGCATTGGTTCAAGCGTTGCCTCAAGATTTATCTATCAACACCTCTCTGAGCTCAGTTTGCTATGAAGTATTTCAACAAACTCCACAGATATATACTTAAGAGTTATAAATGTCTAGATTTTATTTTTGTCAGTCAAATCATGGTTTTTAGGGTGTTTAAAATAGGTTTGGTCAATTTTAGTGATTTCGTAGGAAGCCATTTTTGATAGTATCAAATTAGAGTTTGTTAATAGTTTTATTTATGTATTATATGACAATTTAATATAGTTATTTGTATTGTTTTAAATGTAGTCATGTTTTATTGCTTTTAAAATGTAAGGGTCAAAGATAAAACGTTTTTCTCTTCTCATGGTTACAAGTTAATGATATATTGGTAGATTTTTTTATTAAAATTATTGGCGGTCTTTTGCCTTTGAATTTATTCAAAGGTATTTATAGAATGCCATTACGTCATGTTTTAGTAATTTTGAGTCAAGTGTTAATAGTAAGCACTTAGTCAAATTGTGTCCATATGCCATTTGTCATAAAAAAGTGTGAAGATTCAAAAGTTTAAAAATAAAATAAAAAAGCCTCACGGACGCATTTTCGGTGTAACTCGATGTCCTAAAATAAAGTGTTTCACACTACGGGGGAGATAAAAATAAAGTAAAATGTGGAAATTGTTAAGCTTCAACGTTTAATTTGTTGAGTAAGCAACACATCAACTAGAGGATGGAGGCAATGAAGGAAGGAGGTCGATCAATGACCTCTCATCAACTGCTAACGATGGGGTCGCACATCTGTAGTAGTGGCACATTTTTATTTTAAGTTATGTGTGTATAAGAATAGAATATCAATTTTGTAATTCCAATATTTTCTCTTGAATGTGTTGTGATATGGCGTGGAAGGCACGAGTTGTAAAACAATTGTATATGAGGGCAACTAACTACAAAGATCCTTTGACAATCATACTTCTTCATCAATTGGTGGAAGTGTGATTGGACGTGGTGAAAGAGCATTCAATGGAAGTGAAAACATGATAAGTTCTTGTATGTAGGTGATCATGTGAAATAAGATCTAAATAGCAATATGCATATCTAAAATCATGCATTAGCATACAATTCTATTTTCAAGTACTCCTTGCCCCATGTTCGCACTAAGGGGGAATGTTATGAAATAATTGGTTAGTGCTCATATCATTTGAGCATGAGAAATTATATTATCTTGGATAATATAATAGTATGTGTGTGAATTAATAATTTATGAAGTGGTAAATGTAATTGTGAGTAATTGGTTATATAACTAAGTTGTTTAATAAACAACTTAGATTAATAATAGTGGTGGTTAAAACCACTTCACGTAGAGTAGGTTGTATATTGTTAGTGATTTTTATAGGAGATTTAATAGCTCTCCAATAATTTAGGAAATGTAACTCTTATAAATATGTAATGTGTCCCGAATGAATAAAATATAGAGAATATTATTATTGTTGAGTTTACTTTGTGTTAAATCCATTATACACATTTGAGTAAACTATGAACCAAAATTACATGGATTATGTATAGAAGATTTTGGAATTGAAAAACATACATGTGCGAGACCGTACTAAATTTGTATGACCTAGGAAGGAAATATACGACCTAGGGTAGAGAATGTATGGTTTCGAGCCAGGAACAATTGTGCTAAAAACTTTATGTGTTCTTCACTTGTCTAGAAATGATGCTCATTATGTATCGCTATTACTTGTATAACCTCGAGGTGACTGCGATAAAATGGAAACCCTAATGGCATGCATAACACTTCATAAGACCATTAACATCCCAAGGAGAAAAACATGTGTGTGCATTTGAGGGTAGCCCACCTCGGGTGGTCGACTCCCGAGTTGTTGAACCAATCCCAATGTTTTACTACATATCCTTAATGTGAAATCAATCTGATGTGGTTCTTCTAAGTGTTTGTGCAAGTGTGTATAGCTAACCAACCCCCTAGGGGTTCCCTCATGTCTCTTAACACTAAGATAACAAGCTAACCGCACGAGTATATAATGTAGCTAGTGTGGTAGTAGTGAGATATGGTGTGACTCATCTATGTGTCTTAACCCTTGTGTTGATTGAAAATATTGTGCAATGCTTGGAGTGACTTTGCTCTTACTTATGACATGGCTATATGATATTTGCATTGTTGTAGACGAGTGAATAAACTCCTTGACCTCGATGAGTACTTCATACTTGTAGTAGGGACCGCCTTAGACATATGCAACTGATTTTAGCAAATTTAGGAACCATTTGAGTTCTTTTGGAATGATGTTTGCAATAAGATCTTGTAATATGTTAGATGAGTTATAATGTGATAACGACTTTCTTATATAGCCTTCAGTAGGTGAGATATTCTAATATGGCCGACCTTAAGAAGGTGAAATGACCCAAATAATGATTTAGCATTAAAAGAAGGCCAAGGTGGTTGAGAAAGGAAGGGCCATATAGGTCGGCCAAGAAAGGACCCCACATTCCAACCCTTCTATGTGGTTTTGGATGGGAGATAGACACCTAAAATGAAATTTGTGTCTTGAATATCATATGTTTTGTGTTGCTTTAGTTGAATAATATTTCTAGAATTGCGCACAAAACATGGTGTGAAGATAAAAAAGTTGTAGAATGGCTAGAGATATGATGAGATTGGATTTTGAATGTGATCATTTTTCTTAAAGGATACAAGGTCAAACTTGGCATTACACTACAACATTTTACAATATTTTAGTGTCTACATTTCCCATGTGGGGAAATAACAGAATGCACTTATACATTGATGGATAAATATTTGTGTTACACATCGGTGATTTCTATATGATATTTAATGTTTATATCTTAAGTCCACATGGGGCATTGTATCTTGATCTTCCATTTCTTATATCACATGCTCATTCAAGATTGCGGCTTCATCTTACATTGCTTATATCACATTCCCATACATGGAAACATATTCATAACATACATAATTATCAAGGTTATATATTTCTATGTTATGCACCGATGATTTCATAGTTTATATTACATCTATTGTGTTTCACTCCTTTTTAGAGATGTGTGCTTCACAAGTTCATCCCAAATTTCAAAAAGAAGAAAACATCCCACTCATTACATTCATATAGACTCTAGTTACTCCTATAAGGGGATACACTATAGATTAATATTTACTCATATAAGGGGAGGCATTCAAATTTTACCTACTACCAAAAATGGATACACCCATGGCATAAAACCTATTTTGAAAGAGATACATATACGTTATTATTCAACATTGTTATTAGTATTCATTATTTTTAGATTTATTTAGTCACTAAAAGATTGAACCTAGAAGTACGTGTGAAATATTTATTATCCACCTCCTCTTTAAATCAAGTATATTAATTTTAGTTGTCAAATTTCATCATATACTTATTATTGGTACTCACCTATGTGTGCATGGAATAATAAAGAGTGTAGATTCACAAGTACATTGAAGTTTGCTTTAGGATAATATATTTCATACCATACAATGGCCACTTTTACTTTGATATACATACTCAAACCCATTAAAATGGGTGAAATATAAACACTTAAAAATGATCATTATGTATTTGTTTGTTGTTA
The DNA here is from genome assembly GCA_018340775.1 of Taxus wallichiana var. yunnanensis. Lineage (NCBI taxonomy): Eukaryota > Viridiplantae > Streptophyta > Pinopsida > Cupressales > Taxaceae > Taxus > Taxus wallichiana. Next base: position 416,086,828 of record CM031243.1, read on the forward strand.
AATCACACTATTTCAACATGCTTGCATATATGTTGATCGTTGGTCTAAATTAGAGGTTCTTGTCACAATTGATGTATTTGATGGTTCACGATTCCTTTCGTCAATCCCCTCCATATTATCTTTCTACCCGCATCTCCCTTATGTCCTCTTTGCTTTGCATAGAGTGTTTATGCGCTCCTAAGTCATATTTGAGGCATCCAAATGCTCTGGTGGTTTTTATGGTCCCTAGTAGTTTAAGAGTCATCATTCATTATTCTTGTCTTTTTCATTTTTGATTGTTGGATCCTAACTTGGGCGCCAATAGGGTTATAATTTGAATTTGATTTGAATATAAATACACATGCATTGTAAGCCATTTATCATCTAACATCTATTAAACACTAGGGTAATTTAGAGTTTTGGTAATCAAGAGAGAATCTAAGCATCATAGAGCATCGAAGAACCAATCAATCATTTTGGATCAAGTAATCATTAGATTATTTATTAGAAAGAGAAGGGTTATACACTAGTTGTTTTTGATATTGCTATTGTCTAAAGGCATGCTAATTAGATGTTGCTTTAAACCCAACTAACTTGAACACAAACCCTAAAACATTTTTTAGATATTGTCGCCCACTAAGGGGAAAACATTATTTTTTTTCGCAGGAGATCAAAGTGAAAATGTGTAAATTTGACTGGGGTTTTGGAGCCTCAAATACAAAGAACACATTTCTCAAAACAAATTTTACATCCTTGACATTTTTAAAAGTGAAGCTCAACGATTTTGCTCATTCCTAGGTTTTTAAAACATTATTCGATCATCACAAATTGTCTTTAAGTTACCTATGGCTTGCATTAAGATGCACATTTTCATTGTTATATTCTATAATGGCACTCCGGGTTGTGGTGGGGTGTAATATGTGAGTGTGTTCACTTTAAATCATGACCTTAAATTTGACGTCTATTTGACTGTCACTAAGAAGTTTTTCCTTTTTTGTTGGACAAAAATCATAATATCTTTTGATCATACCATGGAGTTTGGAGCCTTTTTCTTCTTTTCGAGAATCATTTTTGAGTCCTACACATTAATGTAGGTAGATTGACACCATTTATCACCATTCCATGAGAATTTGTGAAGAAGATAATACACTTGTTAATATTTATAATATGATAAAAATCCAAAATAAAAACTTTGATATCGATATCACTCGACACTATTCAAATAAATATATTTAAGATATTTATATTAATTTTATGTTTATTTAGAATTTGACTAAACAATATAAATATTTGTGTTCCAACTTAATTGAAATCCATTTCTCCATATCACAAATCATAACATAAATAGGAGAAGACAAAATTGACACTCATAATCTTTTTGAAGCTAGTATATATATATTTCAAAATAAAAATAAAATACCTCAATTTAAACAATGCTTATTCTTTTGAAACAACATGTTGTTTTAGAATGCCTTTGTTTTTTTGAAATAGTGTGTTGTTTTGAGAATGCATCAATGTACTTGTATGATACATATACACTTTTTTTTTGAAATAGTGTGTTATTTTCAAAATTAATGTGTATGCATGACACATATACACCCCATCTATTTCCTACTATTTAATTTAATTTTTCTTTTGAAATAGTGTGTTATTTTCTATTTATGTTGAAAAACACACAAAATCAACCTCACAACCACTATATTTCAAGCCCATGACCTTTATTTTTACAAACCCTATATTGACCAACAATGCAACTCCTAAAGTGATGACCCTATATTGACCAACAATGCAACTGCTAAAGTGATGAAATAGTGTCCAACAACTTTCATTTATTTCAAAGGGCAATTTTTTGTTTTACTTTTAGTTGATGCAATAGTTGACAACATGTCACACTTGTCACCTCAATCCTCTTGTATGTATAATAATGAAGTGCATACATTGTAGAAATTACCCAATGGCAATTTAAGGGCCCCAAAAAAAATCCATAAAAATAACAAAAAAATCATTTTCACAGTAATGGCAATAACTTTTTTATTTATTTATATTTATGTGTAAACTTAGCCCATTAAAAAAAATCCAACGTTAAGATTAAGCTTTAGAGAATTGATGCAGAATTAGGTTTAAACCTACACATTCTTCGAAAAGCTAAGCTACGGCCATAAATTTTACAACGGTTAATTGACTGAAATGATTCACACCTCCCAATGAGGATCATCACACCCCACCCTCTACTACTCACAGTTGAACAAATTGCCCATCCCAAATTTCAACTATACGTAATACAACCATTCTTGAAGACTAAGACATTAAATACAATCACACCTGTGCACCATGTCTTTGTGTTTCATTGATTGGCAGTTTCAATGCGCCAAAGTCTTTCTAGAGGACCCATTTCATTTTGGCATACTCTTGTAAAAACAACTAATCTGGGCAATGTCACTGTGTGGACAACAAAGTCTTTGTCCCAAACAAAGTAGTTTTGGTGGGTGTCTATATTAAGAGATCTGAGGCTCTGAACTTAATGTTGCAGGACCATTAGGTTTGCTGTAATGTACTATCATGAACTATAGTCAATCATGACATTTGGGTCCCCTTGATTTTCAATAGCAAACGCATCATTCATTCATGGTGCTTGATGATTCTTCATCAACAAGGTTTTACGCAAGTGTGTGTGAAATTCCTCGAGTACCCACATGGGTTTATAAAATGGTGGGTGTGGAATAACAGATCTTGCTTCATGCAATCCAATTCAGAGTTCCAGAGATGACAGCAGGAAAGATGAAGTGGGTTCATCTTCCGAGGCCTCTTCAATGCCTGTTTGTTGTTGCAGCCTTCCTCTGTTTCAGTCTCCGTTCCTCTGCTCTGACACCAGAAGGTAAGTTATAAAGCTGAACCCTTTTAAGGTCTAGAAATGTATTAGCATTGGGTGCATATGCAGCCGAACCCTTAAATCAAAAGGTCTATATATACAAGCATTGTGTAGCGTTGGGCATCAATACCAATACTGTAATGCTGTTCTTGTTGTTTACGGTTCTAGGGTGAGATGGTATGCTTTATTATACGGGGTTTAAAGTTGTGTGAGACTGAAATTGTAGTTATCTAATGCTTTTCATTTTATATTGAAGGTGTTTTGCTTTAATCAGACGGTCTTAATGTACAATCACTGGGTAGCAATGGGCATCAATATCAAAACTGTAAAGTTGGGGATGTTGTTGTATTAGGTTATTGATGCTACAATGGTAGTTTAGTCTGATGTTTTTGTTTTGAAGTTAGGATGTTTTCTATGCCTTTTGCTGGTTTATTCAAGTTCTATGGGCTGCCTGTGATTTTTCATTGGGATGACAGGTTTAGCATTGCTAGAATTCAAGGCAAAACTCATTGATACAAAGAATGTTTTGAGAAACTGGAATGAATCAGACACAAGTCCATGTGGATGGAGTGGGGTAACTTGCAACCGCTTCAACAAGAGAGTTACTGCTTTGTATGTGTGAATACCCTATTTTCTGCAAATGCCATTTATTATTTACAGTCCTAAAATCCCTAAAAGAGGGTTGTCTTTATTGTAACAAATTCACATCAATCGACTATAAATAAGATCTTGTTTGTTTTGCAAGAAGTCGCCATTTTAATTTTATATTAATAGAGCTTATCCTCTGTTGGGTTACCAGAAACCTGCCGTATCTTCTCCTTGGTGGAACCATATCTCCCAGTGTTGGGAAATTGAAGAAGCTGCACAGATTGTATGTCTGATACCTGCCTCTGCTTTGGGACTTTCTAAGTTTTTAGCACACTCATGACTTCCTTATTTATTCTATTTTAATCATTAGTGATGAATGCTATTTTGGACTTGCAGAGCTCTTCATGAAAATAGGCTACATGGATTCATCCCTCCAGAGATCGGTAGTTGCAGAGAATTGCGAGCATTGTGAGTGAACTCCTGTTTTCCATTTCTCTTTTTGATTATCTGTATCCACAAATACTCAGGGGCCAAAAACCTGATGGAAGGAGGGCTAAATTTGTGTTCTCCCTTTCTGGTAAATTAGAAGGTAAATTTTCAGTTTCCAATTATCACAGTCATGATGTTTTGATTATCATGAACTACACACTTGTTAGGGTTGAATGCTTGAATCATTGTCACATTCTTACCATACCTTCATTCTTATCCTAGTCCCGAGTTAAAACTGTCTTAGATCTGTAAAAAAAGGTCATTGTTTTTGTTACAGTCTGGACAATATTTGAAATTATGTGCATTTTGTCAGCCATTAATCTTTTAGGTGCACGGATTCCTTTTACCCTATACCCTGAACTGTCATATGTTTCAAAATAAGTCTTAAGAAAATGTTCTATGTCATAGTAAACCAATATATAACATTTTTGGCTTCTAGAGCTTTGGAGTAGGATCCAGGCATGTTATGCTGATTGCATGTTCCAAATCTAGTAGTTTCTGCGCATATTGAGCTCTCATGAATCTGCACAGGTACTTGCGAGATAACTACCTAGAAGGCGAGGTTCCTGCAGAGCTGGGTAACCTGACCCATCTTATGATATTGTAAGTCCCAATTTTTCGTCTGGAAGGTCCTTGTTTTGCCTGCAGGAGGAAAAATATTACTCCCGAGTCCTGATTGGATATCCTCATGCGGAGTATGAACTGAATGACTGGAACTTAGGGGTCTCATTTTTGCAGGGATCTCTCAAGCAATACATTGAAAGGAACAATTCCTCCCTCTATTGGCAAGTTGGGCATGCTGAGATTCTTGTAAGTAGGATTGTAATTCTCTATTTTCTCTTATCACATTGAAAACTTTAATTTATAGTTGAGATTTGGAAAGTGTCTCAAATGTAGAAACAATGGACCACAAATTTTAATGAACCTCTATAATAATATTTACAATGAGCCGTGAACATTCATAATAAAATCAATGGGATTTGTGAACCTCTATATTATATAATAAAATAAATGCAAGTAAGCTAAGAAGGGAATTGGAGTGAACCCCTTGCAACTTTGTACAAGGAACCTACAACACCTTATAACATGCTAACCTGTTGTGGATTCTTGTATTTCAGAAATCTATCCACAAACTTCTTTGCAGGGGAGATACCTAAAACTGGAGTGATGGGAGGTTTTACAAATATCTCGTAAGTTCTTTCATTGTGCTTGTAGAAATTGTCTTGTACAATTTGAAGCATTTGTTGCTCTGGGTTTTCTTCCATGCTTTTCCCTCTCATGGGCCCTTGCATTGTAAAGTTGATCTCCAATCCACGCAGAGGATGACAGGTTTTATAAAATATTGAAACATCAATGTTATAAAATACTTTTGGAAGAAAATTTCCGAATTCATTTTCCTGCACAAACTGAGATGTCCTCATGGCATTGGTATATTCAGATTTACTGGCAACCTGGACTTATGTGGTCTGCAAGTACAAAAGCTTTGTAAGGACACACTGGACTTCCCGGCTATGGTTCCTGAAACTGGTAGTGGTGTGGCTAACGGTGACCATGGTGGCGGTGTTGGTGTTGTTAAACAAGGCATATATCCTCAAAATCCTATTTTTAGGCCATACAATATATTCTATGTATTTATTGTCTTTTATGTAATCTGAATGCGACATGCTTTCTATTTGATGTATCCATCTACTGATCATTCAGATGCAAGGAGTGCATACAGTGCATACATATGAAACAGTTGTAAATAGGTATTAAAGCTATTAGTATAATTTAAGATTGCTTATGTGGAACATCTTTGATTTGAACAGGGTCTTCAAGGACATTGGCACGGTACTTGAATGGGCTCCTTATTGGAGCAATGGTTACGATGGGTGTGATCCTCACTGTGATCCTTGTCTTCTTGTGGGTCTGCTTTTTACACAAGAAAGGAGTAAACGAGGAATATACCAAGATAGAGCAGCTACCCAAGCCCCAACCAGGCATGAACTTTTTAAACTTCAAGTCAAATAAGTTAGCAAGAGTTGTGATTGTTTGTTTCACTATTTCCTTCTCTTCATTTTTTCTTCAAAAATCCATTTTCTATGGACAAATTCCTTTTGAAATATTGATGAGATTTTCTAGGTCAATTTTTACTTGATTCCTCATTTGATCTATAAATGAATTCTAGGGTGTATTTTCCTTTTTCAAATTCTTGATCTTAGAGAACAAAAAGATTCTCCAGACATTGTTTTTGAAGTCCTAGTGGGTTATGTTGCAGAAAGAAAACTTGTAACGTTCCATGGAGATTTACCATACACGTCCCAGGAAATAATTAAAAGGATTGAGATGCTTGATGAGAGTAATATCATTGGCTCTGGAGGCTTTGGGACTGTGTATAAATTGGTGATGGGTGAGAACAGTGCATTTGCTGTAAAGAAAATTGACAAATGTGGTGTAGCATCCAATCGCCAATTTGAAAGGGAGCTGGAGATTTTGGGAAGCATTAAACACAGAAACCTTGTTAATTTGCGGGGTTATTGTGTATTTCCATCAGCTAAAATGCTCATCTATGATTACTTGCTTCTGGGAAGCTTAGACGAGTTTCTACATGGTTAGTACATCAGCAGTTATGTTAATATTTTTCTTTGCCTTCATCTTTAACTTCTCTTTCTCAATCAACAGTCAGAGAAATATTTTCCGGAATGTGCAAGTGTAATGTATAGCTCTTAGAAGGTGTTTTGTTCTGGCCAGATTGCAAGCAACCTGCATCATCTCTTAACTGGAACACTCGATTGAAGATAGCACTTGGAGCAGGTCGGGGACTGGCTTATCTGCACCACGACTGCTATCCTAGAATTGTCCATCGCGATATAAAGGCAAGCAATATATTGATTGATGAGAAGCTGGAGGCACATGTCTCGGACTTTGGGCTTGCAAAACTTTTGGAAGATGAGGAAACTCATGTTACAACTGTTATTGCAGGCACTTTTGGCTACTTAGCTCCAGGTATGTCTACCTTATGGTTCCATATTTTATGATATGCATTGGGATACCGTTGAATCTACCTCTGATGCAAATGCCAAAACAGAGTACTTGCAAAGTGGACGAGCAACAGAGAAGTCAGATGTGTACAGTTTTGGAGTAGTATTGCTAGAGTTGCTCAGTGGAAAAGGCCAACAGATCCTTCTTTTGTTAAAGAAGGTCTGAATTTGGTAGGATGGGTGAGTTAAAATGTATACCTCATACTGCATCTGTCAATTCTTCAATTTTTTTGTGCTAGGTAAAGAACCCTGTTAACTATCTGGGAGTCGGCCACCCTCCCATTATACATCATAATATATGTAGGGTTCAATGAAGAACAACTCCTCCACTGCATCCATGAAGCTGCATTCACATTGACACCACTTAGTGTGGAAGTGCCACCTGCTGATTATCTAACCAGGATCGTCATTATGACAATGCACTATCTTACTAGATAACAACTCAATGGATTCTAGAAAGTTAATTCTTTTCTCCCCTGAAGATGGGTGGGTCTGGTAGTGAGATAAAAAAATGTTGGGCATAAATTCTTTAGCGCAGTAGTTTCCAAAAGAATCCAGTACACTCATTCAATGCAAACTAACTAGTTACCTAACCATAAAACAAAATTAATTCTTGTTTCTAAAGGAACAAATTTCCACTATGTTTAAGAAAGTTATCAGACCATGTGTTTTCTTCATGTGAAGTTTAAAATTGGTTATGTACTTTGTCTTGTGTTAGTTGGAGATTGTTGTTGAGTTATGTTTTTGGAAAATTCAGGTGAATACGCTTATGACAGATCATAGACTGGAAGAGATTGTTGATCCAAAATGCGAGTACATCCCCTTGGATAGTATCGAATCATTTCTCGAAATTGCAACAAGTTGTGTAGCACCAAGTTCGAAGAACGTCCAACAATGAGCAAAGTAGTGCAAATGCTAGAAGAAGAAACTATGCCTCCCTGCTCCAGGGAGTCATGCCCAACGATGAGCAGAGTAGTGCAAATTCTAGAAGAAGAGACGATGGCCAGCGAGTTCTATGACTTAGTGCTCTGATTGAGAAATGGATTCAGGCTAACTGAATAAGGTGGTGGGATGTTTCACAGTGACGATGCTTTATATTTTATTGATTGGTTTTGTCCAGGCTGTAAACTCTGGGCTTTAGGGTAGCCCCCTCATTTTTTGTTCACCTTTCATGTGTATATATTATGTGAGATAGGGTGATTTTTTTATCCTCTTGTATGGCAGAGGCAGATCGTCTGCAATAGGATTAAATTTTACTTGAAATATGATTACTTGTATGAATGTATCAATGAGTGCCTGACTTTGCCATTGTAATCGAGCAAAGAAGCACATTTTTATATAATTATTGGATTATTTTCCCTTCGTGAATCTTAGGTGACCTTATGATGTGATGTGCATTAGAGTTATGGGTGATTCAAACTTCGATCATGTTCTCACAAGCGTCCACGATTAGCCCACAAACGTTTGGATTTAGTAATAGTAAAGAGTTTTTTTCTAACAAAAAGCTTTCTTAATTGTAAGTAGGTGGGGTGCTCCTTTCATGTTCTGATGTACATTAGAGTTATGGGTGATTCAAACCTCGATCATGTTTTTACAAGTGTTCACCATTACCCCACAAACCTTAATATCAAGAGTTTTTCTTTAACAAAAAGCTTTCTTAATTATAAGTAGGTGGGATTTTTGTAGTCTAGTATTATTTCGATCATGTATTGTTTTGGGGGATTTGTTTTTACTCTGTTTACATACGAAGTCATCACCACCATGACTATTTTTGACAAGGAGTATCTTGCTAACATGACTTATAAATGCAAAGCATATAAAGCTTTTGTTAGCTGCAGTTTGTGGGTCCCTTAACGAGGCCTACAAAGCTTGCAAGCATCTCTAAGTATTTGTTTTTAGTGAGAGAAACTGTGCTTGTGTGCTTTTCAGCCCCCTTAACATAAGTAACAAAGCACACAAACACCTCTAAGCATTTGTTTGTAGTGGAAGGAATTTTCCTATTGTGTTTATGGGTCCCTTTATCTTATGATTATTGACAAGATACATGAGTGAAAGGTTATTATGGTAATGAATACTATAATGGAAAATAGATATTGCGATGATTATTACTTAGAGATGCTTGCAAGCTTTGTAGGCCTCATTAAGGGTCCCTTTATCTTATGATTATTGACAAGATACATGAGTGAGGTTATTATGTTAATGGATACTAATGGAAAATAGATATTGCAACGACTATTTAGATATGAAAATGTGAACATTTTATGTAATGAAAAATTCCACAAATATACTAATATTAAAAAAACTCTTTAGTCCCCTTAACATAAGCTTTAGTAGTGGAAGGAATTTTGATAGTGTGTTTATGGGCCCCTTATCTTATGATTATTGACAAGATACATGAGTGAAAGGTTATTATGCTAATGAATACTATAATCGAGATTAGATATTGCAATAACTATTTGGGTATGAAAATCCACAAATATACTAATATTAAAAAAACTCTTTCGAGCAAATTGAAAAAGAATATTTAAGTGAAACATCATTAAAGCAATAACTTTTTATGAATATAGTATTTGTGATGACTTGAATATGAAAATACTCCAAAAACACCAAAAAAGGATTGAAAACAACTTTTCTTTTGAACAATTGAAAGAAGAAAATATTCAAATGAAAATTAATCTCAATGAAAGATTTTTTTTTTTAAACACTAATGTTTATGAAGAAACCCAATTTTAGTAGGAAACTAGTTATTTGTTATAAATTTACATTGTTCTAGTGTACTTGTATATTCTTCAATTAGACTCTTATCGGTAGGGGTTCCTTTTTTGGCGGTCTTCTAACATGTTTAATCTAGTTTATTTTTTTGCCAAAATGTACTACTACATTTATGGTCAGCTCTTTTGTTTTCTCCTTCTTAACTTTATTTGGATCATTCGAGACTTTTGTCCGTTCTTTGGTAACTTCTCTCTTTGTTGGGTGTTGGCATATGCACCAATACGGTTTGCATGACTACGATTCATTAGAATTAGACAAGCACGCATACGTGCACGTGCTTGCACACACACACACGCGCGCGCGCGCGCATACGTGCACATGCGCATGCACACATGTGTGATGTATATAGTCCTACAAACAAATTAAGTCAATACACAATATAGAGAAAATATATTGTGACAATAAAATGGAAAGAAATTATATTGCATTGCATTAAAGATATTATAATTGCATTACGTATTGTGGGCCACTTTAAGGGGGCAAACTCCTTTGAGCAAGATCAATGCATTATGATCTGAATGCGTTTACATTAAACCTATGAATCACATTTATACTAATACTATTATAGCTATCTTTTCACCCGAAAAAAAAAAGTGTAAGAAAGGCGTGAGTCTATTCTTTACTTTTCTAAATTCTAGGTTATGGTTGGAAATATGAGAAATATTCAAATTATTTAATTTAATATCAATGTATAGATCAAAATATACATATATTAGCAATTTGCAAGATAGAGCAATAAGAACATGTGCTAAATAGAAGAAGACATAAAGCGAGAGATGCACTTAGCTTTTTTGTTGCTCAAGAAGCTAATGTCGTTGTCGGAGAAGAATGAAAGGACCGAGAATGATCTACGATGCTTTGTTTATGGTTTTAGAGGTGTTGGACAAGCAATGTCAAAACCTTTGGTTATGTATGGAATTGTTTGGCAATTTTGTATGACAAGTTGTTGGCATTCTGTAACTTTGTATATCTATGCAAGTTGTTGAATTGTGCCTTCATGTGAAAACCTAGGTGTCACAAATTTGTGAAACCCTTTACATGACTTGAAATAAATTCAAACCTTAACCTTGGGTAAAACCCTTGAAAAAGGTTATTGGTTGGGTTAAAAAGTGCAAGCCGTACATTGCATATGTTGACACTACTCTGAAAAACCCTCAAACCACACTTAGTTCGCCACATAGAGATGAAATATCTATATGGATGCAATTAGATTTGATAGTTTGATCACTTGATATCATTTGCAATGGCTTGACATGTTTGTGGTTGACTTGACTTAAAGGGCTTGTGGCTTGGGAAGCTAGGGCCTTGACCTTGGTTTGAGTGTTTCACCCTATATGGGGCTAATCCTAATGTGTGTCACCGCTTTAGGGGAGTTTAGGAGAGTTTCAAGTGCTTTTTGGAATGATTAATCTTGTAGTGCTCTTGAAAGTGCCAAGTGGATATTAGGTGAGTAATTGAGTGCATTTGACTTGCTTATATAGACTTTTGTAGGTTTAATTACACATTAAGACTGGCCTATAGGAAAGGTACCGAATCATAAAATATATCAAATTGAGAAAATAAAAGTTTAGTGGCTTGAGAAGAAACCACCAGTTTTAGACCAAATCGTTTGATGGTTTGGTCCATGTTTGACAGTCCCATAGAGGTAGGGAGTGAGGTGTGAGGTGGCTTGGAAAGTTCATGACATGACACTTAGGAGTGATGGACTGTTGTGGATTGATGTAAGCAATTATGTCGTGGCCGAGTAATATAAGGAGGAGAGCAAGTTATTCAATAGAGCTAAGGATAAGAAATTGAGCTCAACATGTATGCATAAGTCATTATTTAAGGGTTAAACCAATACTAACATTATCAAGTAATAAATTACCAAATTTAGGTGTCTTCATTAACCCTCCTTTAAGTTAGGAAATGAAATTTGTTTTCTTAAAGGAAAAAATACCTAATCGTGTAAGCACACTTTGTCTTTTCTCGAGGTGTTTGATTTGCTTGAGTGTTGACACAATCTCCATAGTGAAACCTACAACATAGAGTGTAGTCAATGACCATAAAAATGGATTAGAACTAAACAAATAAAGGATTGAGGGTGATTAGTCCCTAATTTGTTGAAGGAGAAACCATATCCAAAAGGGAATTAAGTGTCACAAGGATTTCTAGTTGCCCTAAATGCCTCTTAAAAGAGGATGTCACAGATATCTAGCCTTCCCAAAACCTCGCAAAAAGAGTGAGAAGAAAAGTTTCACATGGATTTCTAGTCACCTATTAAATCTTCTACCCATGGAACCACACCTTTGATGCAGATGGATCTAAGTTCCAAATGTGCAAAATAACACAAATTCAAAAGGGATTGAAGTATCTCATGCCCCCATACTATGCATTATAATGATGCTCAAGCGAAGGCAAATTTGAAAGGGAATGAAGTACTCACACTCTCCACGTTCTATACCAAAATTTAGTAAAACAAGCTCTAGATCGTGCCTTACATACTTGAACATGTATCGAAACTTGTAAAAATTTTGTATGTTCCAAGAAATTTTGAATTTGCAATTGAAAAATTGTCTAGGATGAAACTGTCCATCTTAGACAAAAGAATATCCGATGGTTATGTCCCTCGTTAGATTGATTTGTCCCAATGTAAATTATGATCATGATATTTATTTTTTCATATTCTTGTGCATCTATATTGTATTCCATTATGTTTTGTATCTTGTAATTGGAATGCATTTTTGAATTACATAAATATCTATGTGATAATCCCAATGAATGCCCCCTCTTTTGAAGCGAGTGATATGTGTCATAGATTGTTTTCTCAAAAGAAGTGAAGTGTGTCCATGTCATATATAATGTATACTCATTGTTAAATCACATGGAAATAGTTGTAGATGGCTACCATAGAGATCATGCTCCTACAAGAGAGTGCATAGTAGAAACCATGGTATGAAGAGATAACAACAAAACATATAAGTATATAAGCATAGAGGCATAGAAATAGACAAGCACAACTACCAATGTCACATATATAGTCATATAAAAGTTCAAAGGTTGCATACAAGGGACATAAGAGTGTCACACACTTACATACAAATAAGGTTCGTATGACCACATAAGCAAAGGAAAAACGGCCGTAAACAAGGGACACCAAGTATCACACACACACACACACACACACACACACACACACACACACACACACACACACACACACACACACATGAGAAGGCCATAGGCCGCATGCATAAGCATACATATAAGAAAACAAGTGCATAGAAATTAGATTGTAGACGAAAGGAACATAAAACAAGATATACTAGTCTTGTATAAGCCACGTGTTAGTCGTATTAGTCTAGATGAATAACATGTATTGAAATATAAAATCTAAGCATAGTCGATGTGAAAGAGTAATGTGCAAGAACAAAACAATATCACTTTATAGTGTAAAACATGTCCCTAGATTAATAAGGCCACTAGGAAAGAGACTAGGCCAACGACTATAATAATGTAGAGTCATGTGTATCATGCATCATACTCATATACCTTGTAAAATACATGTGTAAAAGTATATAGAATATGCTATCTTATCTAACCATGTGAGAAACAACATATGTAAAGTAAAGAACCAACAAATCGAGCCGTAGTTAGGTGTAGACACTGAAAATCGGGACAAATTCCCTTAACCCCGTCAATTAAATAAATTCATACTATACCCACTCATGTCCCTAGTGCACACATGTTAATTAATTTCATTGCAATAATCAAATTAATTAATTACCTCACCTATCCACCTCACTCAAAGACCCATTCACAACCTATTAATTAATTAAGACTAATTCTATACCAATCCTAACCAACTAAGACTTAGTCTAAACCTAGCATTAACTCCCACTACCTCTCCTAGAAGAACTCATACTTATTTGGGAAGACTCTATCACTTGAGACCCGGATTAAGGATATCAATCACGCCAAAAATAGCAAAGATCAGGCCATTTTTGGCAAACCTAGACTTATCCGCCTTAACCGACGCTGGTTATTCCTCAACCGATGTTGGTCACCTAACCGCCATCGGTTACTTTATATACAATTTTACAACATTTTACCCAGTTGGTCATTTTCATTTTTGGGAGAACTATTGCATTCAAGTGCAAATCCAAAGCCTCTTAGCATCCAGATGACACAAAACACTCAACCACGCACCTAAGCAAGCATCCGGTTATCCATCCGAGCATTGGAATACTCACAGGAACATTACAAGAGTACTTGTTAGAACAATAATATTAAGTGCATCATAATATTTAATTTATAGTTAAATAATATAGAATAGTTTATATTCTTATTATTCAAATATAAACTTTATATTAGGTTTGTTAGTTATTAATTAACTAACTATTTATTAAATCGGGGTGTGCCTTGTCACTTAATATGGACATAACCCTTTGGTTATTTAAATATGGCTTTAGGTCATATTCAAAATCACGTGAATCAATGGATTCTGGTAAATACATGGAGTAGAAGTGAGGAGGAGTTACTGGACTGGTGGATGTAAAAGTTTCTTATATAGTGGATTATTCTTCCGTGGTTTTTTACCCATTTACGGGTTTTCCACGTTACATACGGTGTCACTGTGTATTTTGTTTTATGTTGTTATTTACTTTCACTATGGTGTGCACATTTATATTTCCATTTATTAATGTATGTTAACCTAACATTTAATAAAGTTAATTAATTTGGTGAATGTACCTTTTCACCCCTCGCCCTGACATGGTACCAGAGTAGGTTAAGTATTTAATATTAATTTAATTAATCCAAATGTCATGTTTGTTGGGTAGTTGGTTGGGAACCTATTTAACCCCCCTACCCTCTCCTGGATATGTTAATAAATTAATGTTTTTTTTGGAGATTTGTGTGTGCACAAGTGAAAGGGACTCCTAATATTTACCTCTTTGAAAATCACATACAAGATTAGGCAAAGATTAATTACTATATGTAATATTTTCAATTTTTCTATAGTTCATGTGTGCAGGTTAAAAGTTATTCAAAGGTAAAAATACAAAGTAAATCAAGGATGTGACAAGATTTGGTAAAAATAGGGATTGTAATTTTCTCATTGGAAGGTTGGAAACCCTTGTACTCTGTAAAATTCCAATTTTTTAATTTATATGCACTTCTCTCTATGCCCTTGTTAATTTGGTGTATTTTCTATCTTGCCCATGTCTTTCAGGCCCCATTCAAGAGTAAGTATTAAATTTATTTGAAATATTTCTTTAATTTCTATAGTTTGTATTGTGTATAGGTGGAAGTAATTATTCGGGATAAAACAAGTAAATTCAAGGTCTTCTATAGGAGACAACATTCCATGAAAATAGGAATCTAATTTTTCCCATTGGCTCCATTAAACTATATTTTATCCTTGTGTAATTAATCTATATTGTTCAAAATGATAATAACCCGCACATATAATTTTTTATTAGATATTTATAATTTTAAAACTATAATCTAAACTTAGATTATAAATTATTTCCAAATGTACTATTGTCAACCAATACATGTCCTTATTTTTAATCGTTCCTTCAAAGTGTGCATTTTGAAAAGCCTTCAAACTTGAAGTGAATGCATTGAAGCCCTAAGTGTGGCTCTTAGTTTCCTCTTTCAATACACTTATGAAAACTAGAAAAAATTATTGACCAAAGGAATTGCTTGATGTCATTTGATCCAATTTTTTTTCTTGTGGAACCTTATACAATTAGAGCAGGCAACAACATAAGAGTGTACTACTACAGGAAGCGGAAGTGGATTGATTTGGCTTTGATGAAAACATTCCTCTGGGGCAAATGGAAGAGGAACAAAATGCACAAAATCTAATTTTTCCATTTCAAAAAGAAATTCGGGGACACTATTATCTATTCTAAGGGTTCCGAGTGGCTGAATTAATATAAAAAGGTGGGTTGTTAAAAGGAAAAATTGGCCATTGTTTACTTGATAATTGGCACATCCGTTGAGAAAAGAAAACCCTAGGTTAGAGAGGACTCATGGGAATGCATTTTTTAACACAACAACGTCCCAGTCTCATTCCAGTCAAACAATGTTTTGTAAAATCACCTTACCAAATATCACAATCAAATGCCCATCGTATCATCTCTATACTTACCATCTGCATATTCATCTAAATACCTCTGTAATTATTACTAGGGGTTAGTTTTTGCTTAGGAGCAAGCAATGACAACATCAACTTTAGAACTCTGGAAACTTCATGCATGATGGGTCGATCTGAGGGTTGTTTCTTGGTGTAAAGCAAGGGCAATCGGAAGATTTTTACACAATCCCAAGATCCTCTGTAGGTCAGCTGCAACTTCTATATTAACAAGCTGGCAAAACATCACATTTACATTGTCATCCCTGAGTGACAAAAGTTTGGTGGAGAAGCAAAAAAAAGAAATAAAGAGAAGACGTGATTGGCAAAACTTGTGCCTCATAATTTGAGTTTTGCAGACCAAACGCCTTCACTGCAGAATCATGTAAAAATTTGTTGTATGCCGATAACTTATTCATGTAGATGGGAAAAATTCAGCTTCCAATTCGCTCTCTGGAATTTCAACCAAAAAATATTTCTTGTCATTTGAGTCTCGAGAATTCTGGGTGCCCCTCGCTGGTTAAGTTCGCCTTGTTTCCTACTTCAAAGACAGAAGATGTTGTTGCTACTACCAAATCTGACAACAAGCCATCCTTCAAGTGGAAGGATTATTACATTTGTGTTGTTTCATTTTCCATTTGGTACTCTACAAAAATGCACAATGTAACTTGCCATGTTCGATGTTTGGTTTATTGTGCTCGTTGTCCATCTCAACAAGTTTATTATTCACTCGGGCACTCCACGTAGTGGATGAGTTAATCCACGCATTGGAATTGGGTGCTCTTTACATTGCGTCGATGGTAACTTGACCGAGCTAGTGTGAAGACTCACCATGTAACTTGGTCAACATATGACTCAATTTCTAAATGGATTAAGTTGCTCATTTAATAAAACTTGCATGGCCGAATGGTTAAATCCCTCTATTTTGCATTTTTTTAGTGCTTTGTTAAAATCCACCTAAAATTTATCCTCACCACGTGTTTTCCCACGTTGATCTTTTAATGCCTCACTCCATAATATCCATTAGGAATTTTTATAGAATTTATCGCACATTGATAGTTTTGGGTGTATTTGGGGGTTTTTTTAATCTTCCATAGTAATTTATCTTTATCTTGGCTTCAACCACATGAATATTTTCCTTTTGTTGGGCCTATCTCTGCTCCTCTCCTTTTGAGGTCCTTCATGGTGAATAAAGGCAAAATCATCGAAATATGTTTGTCGTATACTCTTGAATGACATGGGATTATTTCTAAACTCATCTTGTAATGTTTTTTTCTTCATAAAACCTAATTTATTATCAAAATTTTGATTATACAAATTGTTGTAATAATCATTTTTAATCACAAAGAGTTGATTTTTGTCAATTTTAAAGGAGGAATAAATTATAGATTTTGTTTGGAGATCGAGGCGTTGCCTCAAACCCACCCCGTATCGCGACAGGAGCGAACATGCCAGGTGCCTACCCCGCAAGAGGCGTTGCCCCTCGACCTTCATTAAATTATTTAGACCCCGCTCCCTTATTTTGTGTTCAAGATTCATTTATGAACAAATCCTCACCTTTGTGTAACAAGAAGTATTAACAAATGATGTTATATTGAATTTTATTTCTTATTCTTAGCTAACTCAAAATAATTATAGTATAATTTGTCATAAGATAAATGAGTTAGATGTTACTAGTTGAAAACATACAAAAATAACTTATATAAGTTTAAAGTTTTTTGCTTCAGGTTTCCTAGTAGTTTATTCAAAAATAGAACCGTTGTTCATTTTTGACATGAAAAATTGATCATATATGACATATATAGACTTCAATTTACCACTTATGAAAAGTATTGAAAGATACTTACATGATCATTGTTTGAAGCAAAATCCACGGGAAGTGTCCACAGTTAGTGGATCATGTTTTCAATGAATTCTGTGATTATTCTTGTATAACTTGATTATTTGTTCAAGATATGTTATTTATCAAGTCTTATCTCATTTGTAAAGGCTTAGATAATAAAGATAAATACATTTTTGATAAAACATGTCTAATTTTTTTAGTATGTGATTACTAAAATATTATTATATGCATATCAAATGATAGTTGGGGACGCCCTTGTGTTTGTATTGAAGACGTCCAATACTGATTGCATTTAATACATATTTTATAAGGATAATATGTCAAAAATTTTCAACATGGTTAGTTATTAAGCATATTGTTATTATACAACTAGTGTTTAACTTTTACAGATGGTTAAAAGTGAAATCAATAATGATTTATATGCTTATTATGATGTCTATATGGATATTGTGACTCTAACCATGTTAATGTTGTGTTAGATATAAAATATACTTTGGATATGTGTTCAAGTTTTTTTTTTGGTGCAGGAACCGTTACTTGGAACAACTAAAAGAAACCAACAGTCTCATTTCTTCTACCGAGGAAGAGAAGTACAATGAAAGCAACAAAGAAGCCATGTGGCTGGAGCGGCTGTTGGAAGAGATACACATGGAAGTTGAAGGAAGTATTCCTATTCTATGCGTGGTCGAGTGGTATTACTCTTATAAAGAATCCAATTCAACATCAGAGAATGAAACATATTGAAATTCATATGTGTTATCTCGCGAGAAGATTCTATGTGGTGATAGAGATTTCCAGTTCTACCGGACTGAAGATTATATTGCAGATATGTTTACGAGCCATTATGTGTTGTAAAATATGTGTGTAATTCTTGGCCTTTCAGAGTTGCCATTAAGGGGGAGTGTGCATGGAAATGCCACCTCCTAATGGCTGCCCGGTTGATTGAATCCTTTCCTCTATACTTCTACTCTGGTTTAAAAGCATTGTAAAATATCTTGTATGATCTAAAGTAAATTGATAGAGTTTATGGGAAAAATACAGTCAATGTGCATCTATTTGTAAAGGAGGTCCTTATGTTATAAAAGGCTCCTAGAGATGCGGTATAAGAATATTTCCACGAGAAACGGTGAGATGTAGTCTCACAAATCATGCTTATCCTAAATCATATGTCTAATTTATGGATTTCAAATCCTTTTGTACCAAAAGGTAAGTTGAGCATGATGAAGGTGTTATAATTCCTTCAAAAGTACATGTGCTAGCCTAAACCTTTAGGGTTTATGGATTTGTAAATCTTGTTGTACAAACAGTAATGTTGGCATATGGATCCCCACTTAATATTAAGTGCATCATAATATTTAATTTATAGTTAAATAATATAAAATAGTTTATATTCTTATTATTTAAATATAAACTTTATATTAGGTTTTAGTAGTTATTAATTAACTATTTATTAAATTGGGGTGTGCCCATCACTTAATAATATGGACATAACCCTTCGGGTTATTTAAATATGGCTTTAGGTCATATTCAAAATCATGTGAATCAATGGATTTCGGGTAAATACATGGAGTAGAAGTGAGGAGGGAGTTATTGGACTAGTGGATGTAAAAGTTTGTCATATAATGGATTATTCTTTCGTGGTTTTTTTACCCATTTACGTGTTTTCCACGTTACATATAGTGTCACTGTGTATTTTGTTTAATGTTGTTATTGAATTTCACTATGGTGTGCACATTTATATTTCCATTTATTAATGCATGTTAACCTAACATTTAATAAAGTTAATTAATTTGGTGAATGTACCTTTTCACCCCTTGTCCCGACAAGATCGCCATGACATTGACTCCATAATCTCTTCACGGATCAACTACCCTCCACCTTCACCTACCAGATCTGTAAATGCAAGTAAGTATACATGATTTCAATCATATTGTGCTTCCTTAAAATATAGATTCCTTACCTCTTTCATTATACTTTATTTCTTCCTATATTTCTTTATCTCCACCTCCTCACCAATCTACCAACCTAACCACCTATAGCCTTTTTTTTCCTTATGTAACTCCCCCCTCTGTATCCCCGAGTCTTCTCAGTAATATCACGAACCTAACCACACCCTTCTTACTCTATGTGTAATCACAGAAAATCTCAAAACCCACTTTTATCAAATTATTGTCAATTTCCCCTACCGACGTCGGTTCTCCGACCGCCAAATTTCACCTCCATACCGACATTGGTCACCTGACCGATATCAGTCTCTATGTCATTTCATTCCTTTTGACCAACGAGCCTCTCGATCAATAAAAACTAACCTAGACATCACCCAACTAACCCTGCACTCCATGTCGACCCGCAAAACCCAATAACCTACCAAACCTCCAGATTTAATCATAACTTTGCATGTTAGATTAGATTTGCTTATTGTATTTGCATGAGATACCTAAATCGTATAACTACGGTAGGATTTCCTTACTTCATGATATTTGCATTAAATTGTATTTGAAAGTGGATTGATAGCCTTCTAAGAAACACCTTGTTTCCCGGATCTAGCACTCGCTAGAAATCCACTAACCTATATTATTAATACTATTTGGTGGTCTTGTTTTGTTTCTTATATAGGTCATTCCTCCTAGCCAAAGGGAAGCTCTTCACAATCAGCTTGGATCAAAAGGTCAGTAACGTGCACATTCAACCTTCGACCCGCATATCACGTATTCATCCTAACATAGTTCATATTCCATTTTAACCAAATCAAAAAATTAGGTGAAGCATCTTGGCATGCCTGGTGGGACCCATCCAGTGGTTCTTTGAATTGTTCATTCCTAGGAAATATTATGTGTCTAGTTTCATTCAAATGAGTTCACATTAAGCTTCTTCTCTAGAAATATTCTTCCATTCTCGATTATCTCAAATGACAATTATTTTTTTGGGATTAAAAATAATTCTTCTTTCTTTTTTTGTATTGCATTTAGTGAAAGGCATACCCTTAACCTCTTCATAATTTGTTCTCATCAAATATTATTTGTGGATTTGGGTTTTAAAACTTGTGCACTTGCATTGTTGAGTTTTTTACATTATAGCTAATCTAAAATTGTGGGAAACCTATATGTTGGAAGTCATGCCCAACTGATGGTTGAAAAATTAAACCGTAGCTCACATTTTGCACATTCTCTATACCAAATCACTAAAACCAAATTACACAATTCTTAAACAACATCTTCCCTAGAAGAAGCTGTTAATGATCACACGATCAGAGGATTGATTGACAAAGTGGGCTCTAGCTGGTTTCTCTATCCAGTCATCATCTTAGAGAAGGATCTCCCATGCCAAAACTTACCTGAAACTAGCCATAGTTGTCAACTTTTATAGGGCACCCTTATTAACCAAAAATTCTATTATGCTTATAGTTAGTCCTAAATGGCATAAGCCACAACATAAAATCTACAGCGTAGGATTTCATGTTTGTTATATTTTTGTCTGCTTGCGTTTTGAGGTGTGAGTTATGTTTCTTCATTCATTCTTATCCTTTTATACCCCACATCACAATTGGTGTATTCCGGTTTTATTCTGGGTTTATTAGGACTCCTCATAGCCATACTCAGTCTCTAGGTTGGCCCTTTTATTTGATCTAAATCACCAAAAATCCATTTTTTCTTCTCTTCCCATATTTCACAACAACCGATATTAGTCCAGCGACCGACATCGGTTGTATCATCTTACCGACATTGGTTTATATACTTTTTGGTTATTTTTGCCAAAATAGTATTCTTCACCTTCCTGTTCTTTTCGTGGTTTGTTCTACCATTTTTATCCCACTCTTGAGTCTCTGATATCATTTTTAGGATCTAGGTTGACCCATTTTCACCTTTCATTGCTAAATATTTGAATCTCTTATTTTATTACAGTAGCCAACATCGATCTGAGCTGACCCGCACTGGTTACCCTTATACCGACATCGGTTAATTGATTGACATCAGTCTCTGTATTCTGACTTTCCAATCAGAACAATGATATAATCACTTATTTTAAACTGATTTTTAACATTAATTTTGTGTTTTTGCATCATCAAAAAAACTCAAAATACCTGCTTTATCATCAAATACATGGCTTTGACTTGTAAACAAGTTAACACTCTTGTGTTTCATACTAGCTACCAGCCGCTCCCACCTAGCCCATATCCCCCTTCAATCTCATCACCCATAGACCCCAATCAAGCTCTTTCCATACCCACTGGTGATGAGGAGTTTGCAAGGCTCCTTGATCACAACCCCACTACTCTGCAGTACTATCTCGCTCATTCATCTACCCGTGATTCATCAAGGTAGCTTGTATACAACATGCTTGTGTCCATTCCTCCTACCATCGCACCCACTTCCGCATTGACTACTACTTGATTGACATCACCCTCTTCCACCTTAGCACCTATGGTGTCCCAGCTTGACCCTACACCATCAATATCTCGCTGCACTCGCGGCATCTATCACGCCTTTGACGTCACTCACTCCTACGATGTCAACCATACCTTTATCAACTACCTTGAGTGTAGGTCTATCTGCACCCGCCACCTCTCATATACCTATTACATCTCAGCCACCCATGGTGTCGGCAACCCATACTCCCTTCCAAAACATTGTCCTCTCCATCCCATAGTCTCTTCCTCTCGATTTCTATGAGGGTTGTTACGTCCACTCCACCTACCTACACTTATCACCAAGTAGCCTAGTATTTCATCTATCACTTATTTAGGATACTTACCATCTACATCTATTCCGACCTACATTCCTCCCTCACAATTTTTACATTCGGCACTTTGCCACATACCGTGATGCCACCCATGATGTAACACCTTGAACAAACTATTATATTTCTCTTTTGAATTACAAGCGTTGGCATGTGATTTTCTTGAATGAGGTGTGTTCCCTTGATTGTTGAAAATCATGCTTGTTATGGATAAATCATTTCTACTCTTGGATTATTTAGACTGAAATGATATGGCTTGCAAGAATCATTTTTCACTTCTTGTAGGTGAGTTGTAATTGGGTTTGAGAGTTGTAAACTTATCTCTTTTACTGACTCATCCTTGGATCAATTTCAGTGATCCAAGGAATATTTTAAATCTTCTTAACGACCGAATGGTAAATTGACATTCATTAGTTTGAGAGACATAGCGGACTGAACCTTTGTATTTTACAAATTCTTTGGTCTTGTATGAACGTGTCTTCATTCGGTTGTATGTTTGTGCTTGGGTCTTTGGGATTGATCTCTACAAGACATTAATGGTGTAAACAAAATATAGTCTACTTCATGACTATGAAGGGGATCAAAATCCTAAAACTAAAGGATTATCCTAATGGTATCCTAAACTAGGTAAGAGCACCTACTTCCTAGCTACGTCTACTTATTTGGGTTCATTCTAACCTAAGCTTCTTATTCTATTTTGTTGGGATGGCATCCTAACCTAAGCTCTTGTGCTAAATGAATAAGGGGGAGATTACTAAAGTAATGTTAGGCTATATTAACCTAATGCCTAATACTATATGGATGTGAATTTAATCTAACCTAAGTTGGAAATTACCTATGGCAATGTTTAAGACCTAAGGTAATTATTGTTAGACTAACCTAAGTTTTGGGAAATCTATCCTAAACTATTAAAAGGGAACCTAAGGGTCGTAGGGCAATAAGGTGATGGTTCCAATGACATTTAATTGATTTGATTGGGTTTAATGTATGGAGGTACTACCAGTTTTGGCAAAGGCTAGTTAACTTTAGTAGAGGCATACGTGGAGGCTTCACTAAATATGGAATTGCATGTTAAATTAGAAATGGCATTTGCTAGTTTTGGGAGGTAGTGGCAAGGAGAGATAAGTGGGAGATTTGGGAGTAATGACATTAATGGACCTCGTTTTTGTGTGCAAACCGTCTTAGAAACAAGGGAGGTGGATTTGTGAGAGGTTGTTTGGTCTTGCATGTCTCACGAATTTTTCTCTACATGGAGCTATTTGGTTCTTTGAACTAGTAGTTCGACTTCTACTTTGTGGCTATTTTAAAAGAGAGAGGAATGTAATTCTCTTAGGGACAATATTATGTTTTTGGGACCGTGACTGTACTTCGCTTACGAGATTTGAATTCAAACTTGTGTTTAATGAATGGGAATAGATAAACTAGTTTGTAATGATTTATAAGGGAAACTAGAAGTGTTCTTTCTTCTAACTGTGTGTTTGGTTTTGTGTTCACTCTTGGGAACTAGTTAAAGAAATTCTAAGTTTGAAATAGAAATGATAATTCATTTGATAGTATAAATGAAATGAATTATTGATTGGACCTTTTTACTATTGGTTGGATAAGATCATTTGATTGAACTTCTCTGTATTTTGATTCTCTTATGAGATGG
>CM031243.1:416110996-416202535 GCA_018340775.1 Taxus wallichiana var. yunnanensis
AAACATTATAATTCAAGTAATAAATTTTTTTTGAGAATGGGCATGTGCACAATCGTGATTGAATAATACTTTTTTATGAGAATGGGCAAATTCTCATACATGCAATATTGTTTTTGTGGGAATTCCTATCTAACCAAACTAAGGATTCCTATATGAGAATGGGAATATTCCCATTCAATAAAAGACAATGTAAAAATGGTCAATAAATTTCATAACTATTTAAAATCTATAAGCATGTATACTCCATACTCTTCTTTTATCATTCCTAATGCCCAAGCAATTCTTCTATGATTCCTAAATGAGAAGGGGCATCTACCCGCCCATTCTAAAACATAAGAATCATGGGAATGAAAATAAATTCTACTATTTAAAATTCCCATTCTAAATAGGCATATGCACATTCTAAACATTATAATATAAGTAAAAAAATCATAATGGGCATGTGCCCATTCTAAACATTCTCAAAATAATACAGAAACATTGTTTGTGATTCCTATCTACACAAATAGGTCTTTTAGGATATTATGATAATGAGTATGTGCATTTTCTCTACATTATCATACATAAGCAAAACATTTTTGTGATTCACTATCTGCCAAAGTAGGTCTTTTAGGATTCCTATATGAGAATGGGCATCTACCCATTGATACAAGAAAATGTTAAAATGCTTCAATCAATTTCATAACTTTATACAAGCCGTGAGAATGGGTGCCCATTCTAAAACACAATAAATAGGAATGACAATAAATTCTACTATTTAAAATGCATATGCACATTCTAAACATTATAATATAAGTAAATATTTTTTTTTAGAATGGGCATGTGCCCATTCTAAACATTCTCATACAAGCAAATACGATTTTATGACAGTGGGCATGTGCATTTTCTCTACATTCTCATACAAGCAATTATTATTTTTGTGATTCCCAAAAGTATTTTAGGATTCCTATATGAGAATGGGCATCTTCCCATTCAATACAAGACAATGTAAAAATGCTCAATCAATTTCATAACTTTATACAAGCCGTGAGAATGGGTGCCCATTCTAAAACATAGTAAATAGGAATGATAATAAATTATACTATTTAAAATGCCCATTCTAAATAGGCATATGCACATTCTAAACATTATAATACAAGTAATATGTTTTTTTTTAGAATGGGCATGTGCCCATTCTAAACATTCTCATAAAAGCAATACTTGATTTTATGATAGTGGGCATGTGCATTTTCTCTACATTCTCATACAAGCAATATTGTTTGTGATTCCTATCTGCCCAAGCAGGTCTTTTAGGATTCCTATATGAGAATGGGCATCTTCCCATTCAATACAAGAAAATGTAAAAATGCTCAATCAATTTCATAACTTTATACAAGCCATGAGAATGGGTGCCCATTCTAAAACACAATAAATAGGAATGACAATAAATTCTACTATTTAAAATTTCATGATTTCATTATTTATTATAGGATAGTTTCAAATTTTTTTATAACTTTATATAAGATGTGAGAGTGGGTGCCCATTCTAAAACACAGTAAATACATAAAAAGTACAATGTATTTAAATTTCATTATTATAAAACATATATTTTTACATATATGTTTCATTATTCACATAGCTATTTAAAACATTTAAATGGGTCCAATAAATTCAAATATCTAAGCATATTACATAACATATTAAAGCATTAATAGGTGGTGATTTGTTAATGTATTATATATTCAAAATATTAAAGCATTAAAAGGTGGTGATTTGTTAATGTATTATATATTCAAATTTTGAATGTATGTACAAAAATAACACTATGTATTTTTCATTATTCTAATACCTTTTCAAAACATTTAAATGTTTCTAAACATTGGGATAATATGACATTAAAGCATTAAATAAATTTAAGCATTTAAATTTAGTGATTTATAATTAAAGCATTAATAGATTCAAATTTCAAGACTTACGATATTATAGGATATTAGGATACTAAAGCATTTAATCATTAAAGGGGTGATTTATTATGGTAGGTTAAATTCAAATTTCAAATTTTCGGTGCCATTTTTAGAGGCAATTTTTCTTGGTCAATTACTATATAAAAATATAGATTTTGAATGGCTAGGGTTTTGATTTTTTTCTCTCTTATGGACAAGTTTTTTTTTTTTATTACGGTGTTAGTTTTTTTTCATTCAGAGATTTTGTATGAGAAAGAAGAAGTTATGCGAAAGGATTTGGGATGATTGGAAACAAAGATATTATTGAAAAAGAAACTTGTTGCGTATGGTAATAAAAAAATATAGAAAGATAATTGTGGTACTGAGTTTATCAAATCATTTTTGCTTATGCAAAAGGATTTGGCCTGATTGGATACAAAGATTATTGAAAAAGAAACTTGTTGTAGAGGTTATTAAAAAGACACATAGAAAGAGACAGTGGTACTTAATCTATCTAATCATTTTTTTCGCACCATAAATAGGTACGCATTTGAATGAAATAATTTTGATTTGTATATTCGGTAGTTATTACATTTACGAATGTAAAGAAATTGATTTCTCTATTTGTTTTTGTTACGTTTATGAATGGAAACAAATTGATACATTTTTTTCAGACATAAAAATAAATGAGATATATGGAAAAATGGTTTAGATAGTCTATTGTGAACTAAAAGATATGTGCTTATACATTTTTAGGCTTTAGAAGTAAACATGGAAAAAATGAGATATAAAAACCTGGAATAGCCCTGCTTTTCCATTGTTGTTTTCCTTTGAGAAATATTGAAAAGTCTCCCTTGCAAAATCACTATATCGATGGCTATTTCTTCTTCTTTCTTTTACAAAATCTTTGTATCTTCGTATCTCTCTGCTATCGGCAGCTATATCTTCTTCTTTCTTTTGCAAAATCTCTTTATCTTTGTATTTCTCAGCTACATCTACATTCTTTGGCTTTCCCAAGTAAATCTCTGAATGAAAAAATATCAATCACAATAGAGCAAAAATCAAAACCCGATTCATTCAAAATCATTATTTTTATAATGTACTTGGCCAAAAAAGTGCCTCATAAAAAGAGTGCCCAAAATTCAAAATTTGAATCAAACCTACCATAATAAATGACCAAATCTAAAAAAAAGAGTGCCAAAATTTCAAAATTTGAATCAAAGATACCATAATAAATGACCATTAAGAGCCTTCCAAAAAGAAAGCGCTGAAAATTTGAAATTTGAAACAAATGACCATTTGTATTATTAAAAAAAATTAATCAAATCAATTGAATTTGGTATTATTAAAAATTAATTAATCAATGACAACAAGTAATAATAGAATTCAAATTGTTTCTAATCAAGATATGATATTAGTAATTAATAGTACTATAATAAATTAGTATTGCTACTAATTTAAATAATTAATTAATAATATTATAATTAATTAGTAAAAAATTATCCTATCAAATAATATTAAATACAAGAATTATTATTACCAACAAACTTACATTACTATATTAACTAGAAACATATTAATAACATCTAATTATATTATTAAATTTTATAAATATAATGCTTAATTAATTATAGTGCATTTTAAAATTATAAAAAATATAATAAAACTTTATAAAACTAATTAACGACATTAACAACATTATTTCAAAAAATTAGAAATTAAAGAATATGTATTTAACATATGATATTAGGATTAAAGAAAATTAATTAATTAACAACATTAATTAATAATACTAATAAATAAATACCAGAATTATTATTGCCAACAAACTTACATTACTATATTAACTAGAAAAATATTAATAACATCTAATTATATGATCAAATGGATAAAAAATATTTTTAAACAATTAAATAATATTAAAAAATATATAATTAAATTTTATAAAACTAATTAACAACTTTATCACCATTATTTATAATGCTTAATTAATTATAGTGCATTTTAAAATTATGAAAAATATAATAAAACTTTATAAAACTAATTAATGACATAAACTCCATTATTTCAAAAAATTAGAAATCAAAGAATATGTATTTAACATATGATATTAGGACTAAAGAAAATTAATTAATCAACAACATTAATTAATAATACTAATAATTAAATACAAGAAATAACATCGTATCATTTAATAATACAAATAAATTTCAAAACTTCATATGGGCATTTCCTACTCTTGAATGGGCATGACATGAAGATGAAGTGGATTGTGCCCCATTTGGAAATGAAAGGAAAATGAGATGTTATTCTTCACATTGAGAAGAGTTAGAAATATTCATTTTTTTTTTTTCATGAAGAGAGAGAGAGAGAGAGAGAGAGAGAGAGAGAGAGAGAGAGACCAAAGATAGAGAATAAACACTAAAAGGCTATGTCGAATGTGCCTTTCCATTGCAATCGTCTTCCTTCCATGCAAAATGGGGAACAATCCAACAATAAATGTTTGTTTGTTTGAGAATGGACAAATGCCCATATTTCTAAATGCCTACAACTATTCCTAAAACAAAATAATGAACTACGTAAGGCTTGATCCCCCTCGAGATGGTCTTTAACAAAACATGTTAATTACTCCTATATGAGAATGGGCATATGCCATTTCTAAATCAATTTAATAAGACAACTATGAGCTGAAAGAAGAATAAAAACTATAAAGGTCTATAGAATGTGTCAATCCATTACAATCATCTCCTTCCATGCAAAATGGTAGAACATCAAAAGTAAAAAAAATTTTCGAGAATGGACAAATACCCATATTTCTAAATGCCTACAACTATTCCTAAAACAAAATAATGAACTACGTAAGGCTTGATCCCCCTCGAGATGGTCTTTAACAAAACATGTTAATTACTCTTATATGAGAATGAACATCTTCCATTTCTAAATCAATTTAATGACTAAGCTATGAGAATGAATTTCCATTTCTAAATCAAATTTAATACATTTATGAGAATGGGCATCACTTAAGGGTATGTAGTAAAACATGAGAATGTGCCATATGAATACCCATTCCTAAAACAAAATAATGATGAGCTAATATAAGAATGGCTTGATCCCCCTCGAGATGGTCTTTAACAAAATATGTTAATTACTCCAATATGAGAATGGGCATATGCCATTTCTAAATCAAATTGATACAACTATGAGAATGGGCATCCCCCTCGAGATGGTCTTTAAAAAAATATGCTAATTAATCCAATATGAGAATGGGCATCTACCATTTATAAATAAAATTGATACAACTATGAGAATGGGCATCCCCAGAGATGATCTTTAAAACAAAATAATTACTATGAAAATATGAGAATGGGATCCCCCTGAGATGGTCTTTAACAAAATATGCTAATTACTCCAATATGAGAATGGGCATCTACCATTTCTAAATCAAATTGATACAAATATGAGAATGGGCATCCCCCTAGAGATGGTCTTTAACAAAATATGCTAATTACTCCAATATGAGAATGGGCATCTACCATTTCTAAATCAAATTAATACAACTATGAGAATGGGCATATGCCATTTCTAAATCAAATTAATACAACTATGAGAATGGGCACATGCCATTTCTAAATCAATTTAATACAACTATGAGAATGGGCATCTTCCATTTCTAAAACAAATTAATACCATTAACTATGAAAATGGGCATTTCCATTTATAAAAAAAATTTATGAAAATGATAGAGCATTTTAAAAAATAAATAAAACTATGAGAACTTGATCCCCTCGAGATTGGTCTTTAAAAAAATATTAATAAATAACTATGAGAATGGGCAAAAATACATTTATTTCTAAAAAATAGCTAATAAAAAAATCCCCTATGAGAATGGGGATAATGGGCTTGATCCCCCTCAAGATGGTCTTTAACAAAATATGCTAATTAGGAAAAATATGAGTATGGACATCTGCCATTTCTAAATCAAATTAATATAACTATTCCTAAAACAAAAAATTATAGAACTACATAAGGCTTGATCCCCCTCAAGGGTATGTAGTTCTAGCACTAACATAAAATGAGGCATAACATGTCTATAAAACAAAGGATAGTCCATCCCTAAATTTTACAATTGTATTCAAGATAAAATGAAAAAATGTTTTTTGAAAATGTATGAAATAATGAAAAATGGGCATCTATCTACTCGAATGGGCATGATAATGAAGATAAAGTAGATAGTCCCCATTTTTCTAATAAAGGAAAACTAGATGTTATACTTCACACTTTGAGAAGAGTTAGAAATATTCATTGTTGTTTTTCATGATGAAAAGAGAGAAAAAGACCAATGGAGTAGAAATAATACACCAATTAGAGAATATTCATATCCCTTTAAGGGTATGCATGCAACACTAGGCTCCTCTCGAAGGATAGTCCAATATCTAAATCAATTATTAAGTCTATAAAGGTTGAAAAATGTTTTTACACATTTACTACTCAAACATGAATTTGAATGAATATTGAGATGAGGCGAGATGGCAAGCAATGGTCCTCCTTCCATGAAAAATGGGAACTACCCAACAATAAATGTTTGTTTGTTTGAGGATGGACAAATGCCCATATTTCTAAATAGTCCAATACAATTGAAAAAAATATGGCCAAACCAAAATGTTAGAATGTCTAGAGAATGGGCTAATGTATATTCTCATTATTACGAAGTGGTCCAAGTCTTGTTTTAAAAAAATTACCTTTAATTAATAAATACATGGTGGTAAACAATATATTTGCATGTTAAATCTCGATATGTCATGGTATTAAACAAATATATTAATTTCTCCTATATGAAAATGGGAATTTGCCATTTCTAAATCAAATTAATAGAACTATGAGAATGGGCATATTTCATTTCAAGGGTATTAAAGAAAAAAATTAAAAAAAAAATCATATCAATTTTTATAGCATTGATAATGGGCATATGCCCATTCTAATAATAGGAATCACAAAGAAAAATAGGCATATAAGGAAAACTACATATGATCCATTTCTAAAAAATGAGAAATAATGAGAATGGTCTTTAACAAAATATTAATTTTTAAAAGATAATGAGAATGGGCATCTCCATTTCTAAATCAAATTAATACAAAATAAAACTATGAGAATGGGCATGATCCCATTTTTAATCAAAAATTATACAATATAAATGAAAATCCATTTCTAAATCAAATTGATACAATATGAGAATGGGCATCTGCCCAAGGGTATGTATACAACTATCACATATATGAAGCCAAGATTCCCATTCCTAAAACAAAATAATAAAGGATATACATAAGGACAAATTGATCCATTTCTAAAAGATGGTCTTTAACAAAATATGCTAAATAGGCCAAATAATAAAATATGATAATGGAAAATGCCTAATTTCTAAATCAAATTAATATAACTATTCCTAAAAAAAAATTATAGAACTACATAAGGCTTGATCCCCTCGAGGGTATGTGTAAAGCATATTTTGTGGAGGCATAACATGTCTCACTCAAGGATAGTCCAATAAAATATACAATTGTATTCAAGATAAAATGAAAAAAAATGTTTGTTTGTTTGTATGAAAGAATGAAAAATGGGCATCTCCATATCTACTCGAATGGGCATGACATGAAGATAAAGTAGATAGTTCCCCATTTTTCAATGAAAGGAAAACTAGATGTTATTCTTCACATTGAGAAGAGTTAGAAATATTCATCATTGTTTTTCATGAAAAGAGAGAGACCAAAAGTGAAATACTAAAAAATAATTAGAGATAGAGGCTTGATATCCCTTTAAGGGTATGCAGTGCAACACTAGCTCCTCTAGGATAGTCCAACCAATATGATACAATTATTAAGTCTATAAAGGCTGTCAAAATGTTTTTACACTATAATTCTTCTTCTAATCTGGTCCTCCTTCCATGCAAAATGGGAACTACCCAACAATAAATGTTTGTTTGTTCGAGGATGGACAAATGCCCATATTTCTAAATATTCCAATACAATTGACAAAAAATATGGCCAAACCAAAATGTTAGAATGTCTAGAGAATGGGCTAATGTATTCTCATTATTATGAGTGGTCCAAGTCTTGTTTTAAAACAATTACCTTTAATTAATAAATACACGGTGGTAAACAATATATTTGCATGTTGGTCTCAATATGTCATGGTCTTAAACAATATATGTTAATTTCATATGAGATCTATATGAAAATGGGCATCTTTTTTCTAAATAAAATTAATAGAACTATGAGAATGGGCATCTACCCAAGGGTATGCAAAGATAAAATTAGAAAAATGTTCATATCAATTTCTTGTAGCATCTTGATAATGGGCATATGCCCATTCTAATAATAGGAATAAAAAAAAAAAATAAAAATAAATAGGCATAAGTAAAACTAGGATATGGCCCATTCTAATAATAGGAAAACAAAGAAAATAGGCATAAAGGCAAACTACAATGGGCATCATTCTAAAAAATTCATGGAATGGACAAGACATGAACATGAATGGATTTTCCCCATATTTTTTCAATGAAAGGAAAATTATATTTTATTCTTCACATGAGAATAGTTAGAATTATTCATTTTTGTTTTTCATGAAAATAGAGAGAAAAAAGCATAGGGGATATCCAATATCGGGGATAGATGCAGCCAATATGATACAATTATTAACTCTATAAAGGTTGTAATAGAATGTTTCCTTCCATGCAATCATCCTCCTTTCATGAAGAGTATGGGAACAATCCAACAATAAATGTTTTTTTATTGAGGATGGATGAATGCCCATAAATATAAATATTCCTAAAACAAAACTATAAAATACATAAGGCTTGATCCCTCTCGAGGCATGTAGTTTGTATGAAGATGAATCATTGAATTGAAAAATGATACAAGGATAAATCATGAAAATTAAAACAATTGTATTCATGACATGAAGATGAAGTGGGTTAGGTTCTTCCCATTTTTAAAAAAGAAAGGAAAAATAGATGTTATTCTTCACATTGAGAAGAGTTAGAAATATTCATTGTTGTTTTTCATGAAAAGAGAGAGACCAAAAGTGAAATACTAAACAACAATTAGAGATAGAGGCTTTATATCCCTTTAAGGGTATGCAATGCAACACTAGGATCCTCTAGGGATAGTCCAACCAATATGATACAATTATTAAGTCTATAAAGGTTTTAAAAAATTTTTACACTATAATTATTCTTCTAATCTTGTCCTCCTTCCATTGCAATGGTCCTCCTTCCATGCAAAATGGGGAACTACCCAACGTAAATGTTTGTTTGTTTGAGGATGGAAAAATGCCCATATTTCTAAATATTCCAATATAATTGACAAAAAAATATGGCCAAAACCAAAATGTTAGAATGTCTAGAGAATGGGCTAATGTCTATTCTCATTATTACGAGTGGTCCAAGTCTTGTTTTAAAACAATTACCTTTAATTAATAAATACATGGTGGTAAACAATATATTTGCATGTTGGTCTCAATATGTCATGGTCTTAAACAATATATGTTAATTTATCCTATATGAAAATGGGCATCTACCATTTCTAAATCAAATTAATAGAACTATGAGAATGGGCATCTGCCCAAGGGTATGTAAAGATAAAATTAGAAAAATGTTTGTATCAATTTCTTGTAGCATCTTGATAATGGGCATATGCCCATTCTAATAATAGGAATCACAAAGAAAAATAGGATATAAGAAAACTACATATATTCTAATAATAGGCATAAGGAAAACTACATATGGGCATTTGTCTACTTGAATGGACAAGACATGAACATGAAGTGGATTGTTCCCCATTTTTTGCAATGAAAGGAAATCAGATGTTATTCTTCACATTGAGAAGAGTTAGAAATATTCATTTTTTCATGAAAAAAGAGAGAGACCAAAAGCATAGGGGCTATCCATCAAGGATAGTGCAACCAATATGATACAATTATTAACTCTATAAAGGTTGTTAGAATGTTTCCTTCCATTGCAATCGTCCTCCTTTCATGCAAATTATGGGGAACAATCCAATAGTAAATGTTTTTTTTTTTGAGGATGGACAAATGCCCATAAATATAACTATTCCTAAAACAAAACTATATAACTACATAAGGCTTGATCCCTCTCGAGGGTATGTAGTGCAACACTTGGCAAAGAGGAAAAACTTGGCTCCACCAGGGATAGTCCAGCCAAAATGATACAATTGTATTCATGACATGAAGATGAAGTGGGTTGGGCCTCATTTTTCTTTTGAAGGAAAACCAGATGTTATTCTTCACATTGAGAAGAGTTAGAAATATTTGTTTTTTTTTCTCAGAAATTTCCTTGATATTCTTCATGAAAAGAAAGAGAGCCCAAAAGTAAAAAGAAAAAACAATTAGAGATAGAGGCTTGATCCCCCTTTAATGGTATGTAGTGTAGCACTAGGCTTTTTCGCCATGGATAGTCCAACCAATATGATATAATTACTTACTCTATAAAGGCTATTAGAATGTTTTTACACTATTCTTCTTCTAATATAGTCCTCCTTGATTTCAATGGTCTTCCTTGATGAAAAATGGGGAAAACCCTAAAAATAAATGTTTGTTTGTTACAGGATGGAAAATTCCCATATGAAAATGGGCAAAGATTGGGCATCTGCCATTTCTAAATCAAATTATTAAGAATGGGAATCTTCCCGAGGGTATGTAGTGCAACACTTGGTAGAGCCAAGATGCCCTTTCTAAATCAAAATAATATAACTATATAAGGCTTGATCCCCCTCGAGGGTATGTAGTGCAACACTTGGTGGAATCACAACTAGTCTCTGCCAAGGTTAGTCCATCCAAAATGATATAAATGTTTGGTGGCGTTGTAATATGACTAATTCCCTTCAGTAGTTGAAAACCCTATTTAAAAATATGGAGTGACATGAAACATAACATGAGACCGATATTTTTATAAAAAAATTTTTTTACAAACAATGCTTTAATTATTGGAAGTTTCCCATTCTCACAACTTTTATAGAGGTATAAGTTCTCACAGCCTATACAAAGGTATTAAAATGATTAAGTTCTTGTACAAACTAACTTCTCATTCTCACATCCTTTATAGAGGTCTAAAAATTATTTAAGTTCAATATTTACTTGTATTGAATGGGTAGATGCCCCTTCTCATGTATGAATCAAAGAAGAAGTTTGTTTAAGAATATTTAGAATTAAAATTTAGCTTGTGCCCATTGTAAACATTCTAATACCCAATACTATACAATAGAAGACTTTTTTTCAGCAAGGTAAGATCATAGTAATGGAAGTGCAACATTTAATCTCGAAGGATAAACCATGTGTACCTTGGCCTTGCATATGTGGTAAATCATTCAACAATGCAAAGAGAAACATATGATATCAAGGCTAACATACATGACACATTGATAGCAAATGATTCATCATCGGGATAAAAGGCCAAAGTTACCATTGATTGGCCAATTTGATTCAAATGATTCACCTTTGGGATAAAATTATTTACTTTTATTAATATTATCTAACTTGATGAACATCGATCATGAAAAAAATATCATTTTATGGATGAAATAAGAATTATAAAATTATCATTTATTTTTTGATCAACTGTCATGCCCAATTTGCAACTAATCAATTCTCCTCTGTAGGTGGTAACACCACTTTGTACTTTGGTAAAAACATAACAGATAACTCCATGTCTTAGCATGAAGGATTGGCAATGGATTTCTTAGGTAACTCCCCATCTTACCAAGAAGGAGAATCATATACATTTTTTGTAAGGGAATGTGATTATGTTGAGACTCGAAACATGCATTAAATGGTCATATTTAGATGCAATATTTTATAACTATGGAGGATAAAAACTATGCAAGTATTACAAAAGTTTGAAGTGATATTTTTAAAACCCATATCAAAAATACAAAAGTTCTAAAATACGACATTATAATTTATCTTTATACCTAGAGACTCAAAATACAACAGAGAAGAGTTAGAAGTATCTCATAAACTTATATTCATTTTAAAAAATTAAGTAATTCCCTTGTATTAGCAACTACGATTAGGTTAACAACTATGCATGTATCACAAAACATTGAAATGATATTCTTAATACCCAGATCAAAAATACAGAAGATCAAAAATAGGGCATTATCTTTAAACCGAGAATAGAATATAAGGGAAAGAAAACCAAGTGATATTCTTCATCTCATAATAATTCAATAGAGAAGATTTGAATGATCTATGCCTCAAATTATCCTATTTTCCCACTCTATCCTTCCTCAATCCTTTGTGAGGTAATAATGCTATAGGGGAATTTTTACTCACTCTAAATTTTTTTGAATTCTGTTGTGATTGGTACCTATTTTGATGGTAGATTCAATTAGGCCATCCTAACCCTCCTCCTAAATCCACCGATGTCTCTATCGATCTTAGAAAGACATTGCTGCTAGCTCCTGAAATATTCTATCCTTGGGAAACTTCAACCTTAGTGCATTGATGGGACTTTATCCTTACAAATCCATTCCTTGATCATTGAAGATATGCAAGCCTCTAGAGATTTATCACCGATCGATAAAATCATAGGTCCCAAACCACCTTTGGAAGAGATTCGCAAATGGGTACATATTAAATGGACTCCTTGCTGTCGGTTTATATTGCAGCCCTTTCCAATGGTTTCATGCTCTTTAATTTTTCCCATAAAGAAGATTTTTCTCATGCTTTGTTGGGTGGCCTTGGTTCTTTGGTCGGAGAGGATTTTACCTCCGTCATTAGACTCCCAAATTTAACGCTAAAAAGGAAACCATAACTTAGGCTCGATTGGGGTTCACCTCCTGCAATTACCCTTGGCATTTGGCACTTTGTTGTCATTGAAGGCATTGCCCTCTCCATTGGTTCCCTAATAGTAGTGGATCAAACTACTAAGGCGGGTTCTAGATTTATACATGCTAGATTTTGTGTCAATGTTGACATTAGTTTGCCCTTGTCATCTTCCATTGATCTTCACTGAGTTGGGAACTTGGGTTCAACCCATTGAATATGAATACATCCCTCAAGCTTGCTCCACTTGCAAAAGCATCAAAATCATGCTCGGGATTTCCCATTAAATCCAACTTCAAAGACTAAAGAGCATGTTTGCTCCCCTAAGAACAAAGGTAAGTTCATCCCCAAAGTTTCAAATATTGTTAGCACTTTGAATCCCTTTGATGTCCTTTCGAAGGAGAGTGTTATCATGTCTTCTCTTCTCCTCTTCACTTGACTTCCTCCTCTCCTTTGTTTCCTTCTATTGTTTTTGTCCCTCCCTTTCCCTCGTCGAGTCTCTCCTTCCCTTCCTTCATTTCTCTCTGCCTCGCCTTCTACTGTGTCTTTTCCTCCTCTCCTTCTTTGGACCTTCCTCTTACCTTCCCTCTTTTTGGTTCTTCTTCGGGTGTGTACTCCTTCCTGCTTCCCATTCCCTTCATGAGTTTTGGAGCCTATCCTAGTTCCAAGCAAGTAGATTGATTCAGGAGAAAATCGTAAAATTGGCTAAGTCCTGCTCAAGGCCACCTTTGGGACAGTTGGAACAATTATACGTGAAGGCGCGGATCGCCCAAAAAAAAGCCTCCAGTGGGCCCAAACAAAAGGGACATCTGGGACAAATGGACGCGAAATGCCCGAATCGGCCGAAAGAAAGAAAATTTGTCCAAGTCCTTTATCGGGAGCAAGTGGGACAAGAGCGCAGAGGAGGAACGCGTAAAACAATGGGCGCTGAAATTTGTCCGATAAAGACCGGGACATTTGGGACAAATGGACGCAAACGCGTGAAATCGGATCGTTCGCCGAAAAAACAGAAACTTCAGCACAAGGACAAGTGGGACAAAGGGACACGGACGCGGATAGCCGAAGGAGCCGAAAGCCAATCAGATCATGCCACGTGTCACCAAAGGCAAAAAGGGACAGGAAGCCCATTTTGGGTGGATTGAGGATTCTTCCCCGCCGAAGCACTGGGACATCCGGACAAAAGGACGCGGTGGACGTGAAAATCCGGCAGGCCCGTGGACAAATCACAGCATGACACGTGTCGCCAAGGAAAAAGGTCCAAAAAGTCAAAGGGGCGAGTTTTCGAGCACTGATCCGAACCAATGAAATAGTGCCACGTGTCCAAGTTTAAGGGGCCCACAAGAAAAGCCCAAAGGAAAGCCCAAAAGGTGGAGAGAGAGAATTACTCAGTGAATCAGGGCCTGCCACGTGTCGTCCAGATGGCAGAGCATGGGAAAAGATTTTAAAACCTGTTCTTGCCTGTTTTGTGCCCTAAATCTTCAGACCTTCGTATCTTTCGATCCAGAGCTCGGATTTGCACGTTCTTTATATCAACGGAAAGCTGTTGAAATTCTCTACATGATTCTGGGATCAATCTCACATTTTGGTGTAGTTTGGAGGGAGAAAATTAAGAAAACGTCTCTGACGTGTGGTGATAGACAGAAGTAATGCTTCAACAACCAACTTTAATGCAAGCAGATACCACCGCCGCTCCCGTTAGATGCCCACCCGCTTTGCTAGATCCGCCGCTCGTCATAATGAGATGATTTTAAATGCTACCAAGAAGTGGTCAGTAGATTCTGGATTTCCTCTCTTCCTCTCTCTCATTTCTTGATATATATTGTAAAGAGAGCTCCTTTAAGGGGTCGGACATTTTGTTTTGCATCCTCCCTTCTTCCCTCGCTCGCAAGAGAATTGTGGAGCTTTCAAACCTCCCATATGGGTCAGAATGCCAGTCTTTTTTGCCTCGCCACCGCAATGTACTCAGTATCGACTCTTGAGCAATAATATATGTGTTGTGATTGACTCTCGACCCTCTCATGTATTCATCTGTCATTTTGATCTCTTATTGTAGCTTTTGTTACTCGTGCATGGTGTTTGATTGCATCTATGTGGTCTGTGTTAAATTTGCAAAACGAGTGTCTAACATTCCTTGGTGCATCACCTTTGTAGTTTAGGTTTTATTCTATGCATTTTCTTACCCTGTCTCCTTGGCAAGTTAGATTAGGTTTTAGCAAACCCTCTGCATTTTTTGTGTGCATCTGAACAGAGGAATAGGAACCAGCCTTCTCTGGAGAATCTTTTCTCATCTTTACAAGTCCCACGCTTGGAGAAAGGATTCCATGTTGTGCAATCACACTGGATGCCTGAACATCAACCTAGAAGCCTGATTTGCATCCAGGGGTGCTGTGAGTCTGCAACAACAGTTTTGGCACGCCCGGTGGGACCTAGAGGTCTCATTTTTATTGCAGCAAAGTTGATATGCATCGCTGCAGCTTTTCTTGCTTATAAGAGCTATTATTTGCATATCCGTGACTCCAAGGGGAAGAATCAACTCGGTTTCAGCAAAGGCAGCCCGAAAACTCATGAGAAGAATCACCACAAGGTCAAGAGTCGAGAAGAAGAAGTGTTGTTTGAATACCTGCAGCTTATCTCCAAGAAGAAGGCAAAGAGGAAGAAGGATTCAAAGGTCTCCATCTCCACCAAATGTAACTCTCTCAACTCCTCCACCCGATAGTGCCTTTCATTCAAGATACAAGGGTTTTAAGACCGATTAGAATGGCTCGTAACAATCCCTACGTCAACTTCACAGCAAAGAGCCCACTTGCTCTCAATGCACAACATCCAGCTTCCTATTGCAGCCTCAAGAACATTCCCTACTTCACCGGAGAAAATCGACTACCTGTGTGATCATGTTAAAGATATTGCTAACCTTTGTGCAATCCATGAAATCAATGAAATGCAAGTGGTCACAAGTTATCGCATCTTCCTTCAAGGGTAAAGCATTACAATGGTTTAGGAGCTCTGAGCCGGTTCTATCACAAACCTGAATCAGCCGTGTATTGCACTTCACGAGCAATTTGGAGAGAAGGGAGACAACTTGTCTCTTTTGGAGCAGCCGACAACTATCAAGAGAGCCCCCAACGAGCAAATTGATCGACTTCAACTTCAGATTTCAAAGGTCTTGGGATAGGATTCCAAAGTGGCACAAAGCAAACAAACAGAAGGTGCTTTTCTATATTACCTTAAAGCTTTGAATTCTGATATTTCTATGTTAATTCAATCCATGGGAGGCACAACAATCCCTATGGCTTATAACATTGCCATTAGAGCCGAAAACTATCTTATTCAAGCTGGTAAACTGGCTCCTAGGCCTCCCATGCCCTTAGTATCCAAACTTAGAAAATCCAAGCACTAGTCAAGCACCCACTTTGGCTCCTGTTCCCACTCCTAGAAATCAGAGTTCAAGTGAAGCTTCCACTTCATCTCCAAGTGCTTCAAATGAACTCCAAGAGGTCATGAAACAGTTGCAAAATTTGGGAAATGAGCTGGTTACTATTAAGAGGCAACAAGCCCAAGGTTTCAGACCTTCCTATCAACCTCAAGCTCAGCCTAATAGGCAGCCATACCAACCACAAAGACCACCTAATCCAGTTGCAAATGTGAATCAAACAAGGCCTCCCTCTAATAGACCATTCCAGCCCTATAATCCAAATGCTATATCTGCCTCTAAGGCATTAGTGCCAACACATAACAACATTGCTCAGGAATATGACTGGTGCTTTCCATGCAACGAGCCTCATAACCAATCCATGTGTTTCAATGGTGCTCTCAATCAAGCACTGATGGTGACAACTACTGGTGTGGAGGGCGAGGGAAGTCAAGGAAACAGTCAACAACAAGAAACATTCCAACAGAATCAGCCCCAAATGACACCACGTTGGTGAACTGGCAAGCAGAAGATTTTTGTGGCATGAATCAAGTAGTTTCTCAAGGTGTCGCAGCCAACACAAGGTCAAAGAGGAGAAATTTGGGTGAAGAACAGCCATTAGCCCCAGCCAATCCACCACCTTCCACGGCTCCACAAATGATTGGCAAGCAGAGTCCAGTTTCAAATACACAAGGGCAGCCAAGAACAGCCCCTAGGCCAACTCAAATGCCAGTTGTTGCTGCCCACGTACAAGGAGTAAGTGTACAAACCAAGGGACAACAAAAGGATACTTCATCCTGCTCATTCAAGATCATCAATGATGAAGAAGACTAACGTCAATATATCAATGTGGGAATCCCTATCCATCCCAGGACAAAGAGATCTGCTGCAAGCTGCCATGAAGGATTGGACAACTTCGAATCAGCAGGTTCAGATGCAAGACAAAGTGCTTACAAATGCTGCCCAGCCTGAAGGAAGCCATGGAGGGCAACAAGGTAAAATGTCGAAGCCCCCTCCTTTCTATGTTTCATTAATCATGGGGATAAACTAGTACACAATTGCATGATTGATTCCGGGGCAAGTAGCTTGATGCCCAAGCAAATAGCTGATCACTGGTCTCCAATATGAAGTAATATCTAAAGGGGTAGTGCAATTGGATGGGACAGCAATAAGCAATAGCTGGAGTGATTAAAAACTTGAGTCTTACCTTGCATGCATGTCCAAATGTTGTTGTCTTACAAGATATATCAATCATAGACCTTCCACCACTCTTTGCCCTTTGCTTGTCAAGGGACTTCACAACCAAGATTGGGGGGTATTTGTCTGCTGATTGGTCTCACATGCTGTTTAGAACAAGGTATGGAACTAAGGCTACAATTAGGTCTGAACCTATTGCAAACTTCCATATTGAGCCTTACACTCCTAGTCAGATTAATGCCAATTGCTCAGCATTTGATCAAGAAGATCACCCTAGTACTGATGAGGCTGACACCAAGGTTGGAAGTATCCCGGACCTAACTCTCGATGAATGGGCAAACAAGATACATGCTTTTGATCCCTATCAAGAAGTAGAAGAATCTGAGCTGGGAGTCTATTGTATACACGAAGAAAATCAACCTGTTCCTAGCATCACCAAGCCAAGCCATAATGATGACAATGAGGTATGGCGGCTGTTTTTTGACGGATCAAGGAGTAGGCAAGGTGCAGGAGGTGGAGCCATGCTTGTTTCACCTCAAGGCATCAAATATTATTCAGCTTTTCGTTTCCAGTTTTCTTGTTCAAACAACACAGCTGAATATGAGGCCTTGATTCATGGACTTCATTGGGCTAGGAAAAAGGGATAAATAACTTGCAGGTGTTCGGGGATAGCGAGCTAATCGTCAACCAAGTTAGAGGACAACATGCTACGAAGAACGACTTGCTGAGGAGCTACAAGAATAGGGTATGGGACCTCATTGAGGATTTCGAAGCTTTCAACATTGTGTCCATACCCAGGAAGAAAAATGAAGCCGCGGATAGGCTCGCAGCAGTTGGAGCAACGTTTGATGTGGTTGACAACATCAAAAGGGAAAAAACACAGCCACATATCCATGTGATTGTGAGGCCAGCAGTTCCAGATAATAACACAAGTTGGTAGGTGTTTGAGAACGATCAACTGATCGTCAATTTTCTACAGAAGAGGCTGAATTCTCGCCTAGAAATCAGATGATTAGAGCAAAGCAAGATGGGGATCAAGTAGTGCAAACTGCATGACAAACAAGCTTCCTAAGGGTTTAGTAACATCGAGTCTATCTTCAACCCTAACGACCAGTTCCGTAAGGAAAAGGCTAACATACAGGTCAAGAGAGAAGATTCAGAGCCAATTCTGGTTGGGGAAGGCAAAATACTTCAAATTGGTAAAGTGGCCACTGAGCAAGAGAAATCAGATTTCATACAGCTTTGCCAAGAATTTCCAGATGTCTTCGCTTGGAGCTATGAAGACTTGAGAGGATTCAATCCGAAGTTGGCACAACATACCATAGAATTGGATCCAGATGCTAAACCCATCAGGCAGAAGCAGAGACCTGTCAACCCTCACATTGAGCCTCTAATGAAGAAAGAGCTTAACAAGCTAATAGAGGCAAGCATTATATTCCCGATCAAGCACTCAAGCTGGGTTGCAAACTTGGTTCCGGTCAGGAAGAAGAGCGGAGAAATCAGGTTGTGTGTAGATTTCCGGGACCTCAATAGGGCATCTCTCAAAGACCATTACCCACTTCCTTCAATGGAACAAATATTGCAAGTAGATCCGGTTCGAGAGATTTCTCTCCTAGATGGCTACTCAGTGGTATAATCAGTGATGGTGAAAGAAGATGACCAATTCAAGACGGCTTT
Organism: Taxus wallichiana var. yunnanensis; assembly: GCA_018340775.1. Taxonomy (NCBI): domain Eukaryota; kingdom Viridiplantae; phylum Streptophyta; class Pinopsida; order Cupressales; family Taxaceae; genus Taxus; species Taxus wallichiana. Next base: position 416,130,038 of record CM031243.1, read on the forward strand.
CACCACCAAATGGGGACCTATGCCTACAAGAAGATGCCATTTGGACTATCAAATGCTGGAGCCACCTTCCAAAGGGCAATGGATATGGCATTTAAGGGGTCGATCAACAAAATAGTTTCGATATATCTTGACGACATCACCGTATTCTCAAAAATGCAGCGGATCACCTCCGCTCATTCGAGGCAAGTATTTCAGAGATGTAGAAGATTTGGGGTATCATCAATCCCAAAAAGTGCATATTCTGGCTCACGAGGGAAAACTTCTAGGCCATATTGTTTCAAAGGAAGGTTGACGATGACCCGTAACGGGTCAAGCAATTCAAGCATCGCTTATGCAAGTCACAAGAAGGCTCTTCAAAGCTTCGGGAAGGATCAATTTTGTCCGCAGTTTGTTCCAAACTTTGCAGCTCTCGTAAAGCCAATAACGCTGATGTTAAAGAAGAGCATGGCATTTAAGTGGACATCTGAAGGCAAGGCAAGTTTTGAGGCAATAAAAGAGGCTATATCTCAAGCCCCAACTCTCGTCAATCCAGACTTCTCCAAGGACTTCGTGCTATATGCCTTCGGTGGTGGAGACACAATTTTTGCAATCCTCGCACAACAAAACAAAGAAGGATTAGAACAACCAGTTGCTTTCTTCAGCCAAGGCTTGGAGGAATACGAAACTAGATACTCTTTCATTGAAAAGCATGTACTTGCAAAGTGATCAGGAGTTTAAAGAAATTCAAGCACCTAGTCTCAAACAACAAGATCCAATTATTGGTCTCTCATGGGAGTCAAGGACTTCCTTCTAAACAAGGATCTCGAATGAGAAGTGCAGCAGGTGGATAACTCGTGTCATGGAATATGACATCGAGATCAAGGTCACCAAACTAGTACGTGGAAAGGGACTATGTGAACAAGCTAGCCTCGAGTCAACAAAGTGAAGCAGTGATGAAAAAGAGACTGTCTGGTACTACACAGATGGCCAAGAACATGAAAATGATGATGTGCCTACCCTTGTTGACTCGTAATATGATACACTTCCTACTGACATGTGACTATGCCCTCCAGAAATGAGCAAAGCAAAGAGGAGATACTTCAGATTACAAGCCATTCCATATGTGCTTGTTGATGGTGTTTTGTTTAAGAAAGACATCAATGGGGTTCTATTGAGGTGCATTGGGACTGGTCAAATTGAGAGGGTGTTACGAGATTTTCACGATGGAGATTCTGGAGGACATTTTTGCCCCACGAGTAACAGCTCTCAAGATAATAAAGGCAGGGTATTATTGGCCCACGGTGTTCAATGACTGCTATACATGGATAAGAAAGTGTAAGAAATGTGCACTCTTCACAGGCAAAGAAAGACTAGCAGCGCTTCCATTGCACCCAATCTTGGTTGACCAACCATTTCTGCAATGGGGATTGGACTTCATCGGGGTCATCAACCCAAACTCAAGCCAAGGCCACAAGTGGATTCTCACGGCAACGGACTACTTCACCAAGTGGACTGAAGCAGTAGCGCTCAAAGAGGCAAACGAGTCTAATATACTAGAATTTTATGAAGGAATAGTGACCTGTGTTCGTGTGTGCCGCCACTATCATATCGCATAATGCATCGGGCATTCGTAGGTTCCAAGATTACAGAATGGGCTGTCAAGAATGGAATCTACTTGAGCACCTCTTCCAATTATTACCCACAGGGTAATGGACAGGCAGAGTCCACGAACAAAAATTTGCTAAGAATCATTAGGAGAACTCTTGATGAGAATCAGAGGTCTTGGCATACCAAGCTGAAATCAGCCTTATGGGCTGATAGGATCACTCCCAAAAGATCCACAGGTAACTCTCCATTCAGGCTTGTCTATGGAAGAGAGGCAATCTTGCCCATGTCATTAGAACTGCCTGCATTGGAGTTCATGAAGCAGTTGGAGTTGGCTGAGTTCGAACCAATGGAGGCCAGGTATGCAGAGTTGATGGAATTGGAAGAAATTAGAGAACGTGCAGTTCAAACAATTGAGAAAGATCAGGCCTTAGTGAAAAGATGGTTTGATAAGAAAGCAAGAGCAAGGACCTTCCAGGAAGGGGACCTAGTTCTGAAATGGGATGCAGATCGGGCAAAACCAGGAAGACATTCCAAGTTTGATGCCATTTGGAGTGGCCCCTACATGGTCATGGAATGTAAGAATAGCAATGCCTTCCAATTGTCTACATTGGACGGAGAAGAACTCCCAGATTCCAGTCAATGGAATCTATCTTAAACATTGCTACTGAAAAAAATAAGAGGTTCACCCTTGTAAATATTAGCCTAGATTTCAATTCCTCTAAGTGCGTATGCACATTGTCTTGTTGTAGTTAGGTTTCATTTCCTAAGTGCTTTGGGCGCAGGTTTTTTGCTCCCTAGATTGAGTTTTTACAGCTTCAAATGTGCTCGTAGAGAGGAGTCATGCAGATCTGGATCGCTCATTTCGTGTGTTATTGCTTATGACTCCATGCCCAATGGATCGCTAAAAGGCCACCGATCTTCTACCTCAAGCAGCAGTGACCCCTAAAAGTCACCAAATTGTTATCCAAATTTCACCCCCAGAGTTAATTTGATAACATGCATCAGAGTTTTTAGTTCCAAGCAAGTAGATTGATTGATTCAGAGAAAATCGTAAAATTGGCTAAGTCCCGCTCAAGACCACCTTTGGGACAAGCTTGGAACAATTATACGGAAGGCGCGGATCGGCCGAAAAGCCTCCAGTGGCCCAAAGTAAAAGGGACATCCGGGACAAATGGAGGCGAAATGCCCGAATCGGCCGAAAGAAAGAAAATTTGTCCAAGTCCTTTACCGGGAGCAAGTGGGACAAGAGTGCGCGGAGGACGCGAACCGCCGAATCGAACCGAAGAATTTGTCCAGATAAAGACGGGACATTTGGGACAAATGGATGAAGGATGGAACCAAGCCTGGATCGGCCAAACAGAAACTTCAAAGACAAGGACAAGTGGGACAAAGGGACGCGTGGGACGCGGATAGCCGAAGGAGCCGAAAGCCAATCAGATCACGCCACGTGTCACCGCAGAAAAGGGACGAGGAAGCCCATTTCAGGTGGATCGGAGGATTCTGTCCCATGAAGCACTGGGACATCCGGGACAAAAGGACGCGGTGGACGTGAAAATCCGGCAGGCCCGTGGACAAATCACAGCATGACACGTGTCGCCAAGGAAAAAGGTCCAAAAAGTCAAAGGGGCGAGTTTTTGAGCACTGATCCGAACCAATGAAATAGTGCCACGTGTCCAAGTTTAAGGGGCCCACAAGAAAAGCCCACTGGAAAAGGTGGAGAGAGAGAATTACTCAGCGAATCAGGGCCTGCCACGTGTCATCCAGATGGCAGAGCGTGGGAAAAGATTTTAAAACCTGTTCTTGCCTGTTTTGTGCCCTAAATCTTCAGACCTTCGTATCTTTCGATCCAGAGCTCGGATTTGCACGTTCTTTATATCAACGGAAAGCTGTTGAAATTCTCTACATGATTCTGGGATCAATCTCACATTTTGGTGTAGTTTGGAGGGAGAAAATTAAGAAAACGTCTCTGACGCGTGGTGATAGATAGAAGTAATGCTTCAACAACCAACTTTAATGCAGCAGCAGATACCGCGCTCCCGTTAGACAGCCCGCTGCATTTTGCTAGATCCACCGCTTCGTCATAATGAGATGATTTTAAATGCTACCAAGAAGTGGTCAGCAGATTCTGGATTTCCTCTCTCTCTCCCTCTCATTTCTTGATATATATTGTAAAGAAGAGCTCCTTTAAGGGTCGGACATTTTTGTTTTTGATCCTCCCTTATTCCCTCGCTGCGCAAGAGAATTTGTGGAGCTTTCAAACCTCCCATATGGGTCAGTAATGCCGCCTTTTTTTTGCCTCTTGGCCACCGCAATGTATCATCGTATCGACTCTTGAGCAATAATATATGTGTTGTGATTGACTCTCAACCCTCTCATGTATTCATTGCTGTCATTTTGATCTCTTATTGCAGTTTGGTTACCTGTGCATGGTGTTTGTATTGCATCTATGTGGTCTGTGTTAAATTTGCAAAACGAGTGTCTAACATTCCTCGGTGCATCACCTTTGTAGTTTAGGTTTTATTCTATGCATTTTCTTACCCCGTCTCCTTGGCAAGTTAGATTAGGTTTTAGCAAACCCTCTGCATTTTTTGTGTGCATCTCGAACAGAGGAATAGAACCAGCCTTCTCTCGGAGAATCTTTTCTCATCTTTACAAGTCCCTCTATATTTATCTGAGAAGCAAGGTGGAACTAGTGTTAGCACTAATATCCCAGAAGCCTTAGCTAACTTCATCATACTAAGAGAATTTTTTGACATTGATCTTCATGGATCTTCTTTCACCTAGTCTAATAGAAGACGGAAATAATCATATCTAAATAAAAATGGATAGATTCCTTGTCTCTATGGATTGGATCGCTCATTATAATGATTTCTATCTACAGGATCTGCCTAAGATAGCCTTTGATCATTGCCCCTTGCTCCTCATGGATTTGAAAACGCAGGGCTTGAAACATCCTCCTTTTTGCTTTCAAGCTTGCTTGGTTACAAAACCATGATCTTAGAAAAGCTTATTAAGGACTGGTGGATGACCTGATATTCAAGACTTGGCTATGTGCACTGGTTTTCTAAGAAGCTTAGTTATGTTAAAAAAGACTCAAGAATTGGAAAATTCAGTTTTTGGGGATATCCACAAAAGGAAGGATTTGCTCACTCTAAAACTTGCTTCTATCTTAGAGGAGATTGATTCGAAAGGAAGATCCCCTCAACTCCATCAACAATAAATTTCCTTCACGGTGAATTTCACAATACTCTTGATGAGAAATAAATCTATGGCGTCAAATATTTAGAGCTATCTCGGCTTTAACTTGGGTAGATAGAAACATGAAATTCTTCCATATGACTGCTATAAAGCACAACCACATGGATAAAATCAAAGAGCTGGTCACTATGGAAGGATCTTACCTAAATAAAGATGATGTCATTACCGCTGAATTAATCAACTATTATGCTAGTCTCCTCCATGCGGGCCCTCCCATATGAAGAGGATTGTCAAGAAATGCTCCAACATATACCTAATTTGATCACCGATGATATTAATGCCAAACTTACCCAGCCCTTCTCGGTGGAAGAAATCAGGAAAGTTGTTTTTGATATGAAAAGTGATAAATCACCTAGACCTGATGGTTTCCCTATGGCATTTTTTCAAAATTATTACCATATTGTGGACCTTGATCGCATGTTGTTATTTTGGAGTTTCAAAAAATGACCTTTTGTTAAAGGAGTGGAATAATACCTTTGTAGCTCTAGTACCTAAATCTATGGGATCAAAATTGATTTCTAACTATAGGCCCATTAGTCTCTGTAACACTTCCTATAAGATCATCACCAAAATGTTAGCCTCCAGGATTAAACCTTTTATGAATAACTTAATTTTAGAACAACAAAATGGGTTCATTGGTGGTAGATTGATCCAAGGTGGCATCATTAATGTTCATGAAGTAATGCACTCTGCTATTCTAAAAAAATTGGCTAGGATAATCATTAAATGGATATGAAAAATGAATTTGATAGATTTAGTTGGCCCTTCTTACTTTGGGTCCTAGAGAAATTTGGTTTTGGGGAGAAATGAAGATCTTGGATTTACAACTGCATCTCAACTCCCAAATTATCCATTCTCATAAATGGTATCCCACAAGGTTATTTTCACTCCAGTAGTGTGGAATCGTGCAAGGGATCCCCTTTCACCATTCCTATTTATACTCATGGAAGATACTCTCAGCAGAGCTTTGGAAGTTGCCAAACAAGATGACAACATTACTAGCATTTTTACTACCTCCGTGGCTCCGCAACCTCCCACAGTCAATTTCATCGATGACACTTTACTACTTGGTATAACTTAAGTTCGGGAAGCTAAATTTTTAAATGAATTTTAGATTGCTATCAATCAACATCTAGACAGAAGATAAATTTTAATAAGAGTAGTATTGCTTTCATTAATACCCCTACCAAGTAAACAACAAAAGATTGTTGATATCTTTGAGTGCATTTTTATGGATCTCCTTCTTCTTATTTGGGTCTCCCCTTTTCCTGGGAAGATAGCTCAAGATTCTTTGGAACACGATTATTGATAGATTTAAAAGAAACTTCTTGGTTTGAAAAGGTTCCCTTCTTAGCTGTGCTAGGAAGCTACAAATCGCTTAAGGCCACTTTGTAGAATTTGTCAATTTATTTTATGTATTTACTGAAAATGTCTCCTTCGTGGCTTCTACTATTGAACAAATTCAAAAAAATTCCCTTTGGTTAGGGTCAAGAACGAAATAAAATTCATTTAGTTTCTTATAATTTGGTATGTAAACCTAATGCTCTTGGAGGCTTGGCCCTATGTAGAGTTGCTGATATGAATTCCTCCATGCTCACAAAATTGGGTTGGGAAATTTATTCTAATGGAAAGGATTCTTGGACACAGATGATGATCTCAAAATACCTTTCCTCGATGGATGATTTCTTTGCTGAATACATTCCAAATGGTTTGGCTATTTAGAATTCCATCAAAAGCACTAGAAAACTAATTTAAGCAAGTATTAAATGGAAAATTGGTAATGGTAAGAGGGTAGATTTCTGGATTGATAGATGGATTGGAGACATTCCTTATCTGCTAACCCTACTTGGGATCCTATAAGGTCTAGACTTACTAGAATATGTGGGCCATATGTTTCTAATTACATTGATCGCTCCTCATTTTATCCGTTCATACCTCCTCATTTTATCCATGTTGGTTCATAGGGAAAGTGATAAATTACCCGTAAAGAATGGGAAGGGAAATAAATTAATCATTATGTAATATTATGACAATGTTATCCATAGCAGACATCCTTCCCTCCAATAAGATCCATCTTTTGTGCTATGAGCTTTCCAAGCTCATCCAGCCTTTCCTTATGGGGTCTTGGGCTGCTGCAAGGGCCTCACACTTTTTCTTGACTAGTGCTAATCTCTCTGCACACCCCAAAGTCTCATCCTTCATCACCTTTAGGACTTCATTGTCTTCTACCATTGATCCTGATTTTGATTACTACTTGGAGTTGCACAAATATTCAAATCTGGTCTACTTTCTTCAGCTCTTCCTGTAAGGTTTGGAGCAATGCCTCGTATGATGAAATTTTTCTAACCACTAAAGCCCTTTCTCTCTCTGCTTCCTGCTCAAGGTCCTTGGCATGTGAATGGGTCCATCCTCAAGCACCAAATCAACTAAGGTACACACATAATGCATAGCTAAAGGGAACCTTTTAGGTACCTTGGACTCCAAGTGTGGTCTTGCTTTTAGGACATGATTCGATCTCCTCTACCATGTTGATGAAGGCCTCATTCTTCTTCTTGCTCTAGGTCCTTCTCTCCTTTTAAACACGTTATTTTGGCATCTTTGGCCTTGTTTTCTTCTCGTAGCACTCTAATAGTGGTAGCCTTATCTATGTTCCTCCATGCCACCTCTGTAGATACTTTCACCAAGGCATTACTCACTGCTCATCAAACATAACAATGGGTTTGATAGTTATGTGCTATTATTTTGCATGGTGCCTTTTTCATTCTTCTTGACACATAGGACTCTTCACATACATCAAAATTGGGCTTGTCCATGTGAGTTTGCATGGACCAGGACAACTATTTCCTTGTGTGCATGTGGTTTCCATGTCTGGGTCCATCAACTCCCATCCATACAAACTCCTTGAGGCCCACTGTATTCTGGAATCGGGTGCATGGACAATTTTACTGTGTCCTCGTCATAGCCCATATGTGGAACATTATATTCTCCACTTGTTCACTTCATTCTTGGCCCCTTAGGTACCTGAGCACAAGATTTGGAGTTGGATCTTTGATGTTCTGAGTGGTATCATGTTTCAGTTCTCCTGCCTCTTTCCCTCCTTCCTCTTTATCCTTTATATCTTCATCCTTGGGTTCTTCCACTTCTTCTGGTTGTATAGGGGATCAGGTGCATGCTCTCTATAGACTCCTCACCTCCTCATTCAACTTCAACTTCCTCCTTTTCCTCTCAGTTGTCTCTTTTTGAGGAGATAGTCATGGTGACCTCCTAACAGACTGAGGAGTTCTCATGCCTTGTGCCCTTGTTCTTTTGAACACCCTCTTGAAATGGTGCTCTCCTTGGACTACTTCCAAGTCCTCTTCTTCTTCTTGTACCTGAGGTGGGGTACCTGCATGCTCAGTCTCCATTCTATCTATGTGGGTTGCCTCTAGCCTCTATGTTCTAAGCCACCACTATCTTCCTTCTTCTTCCTCCTCATCCACCACTATAGTTTCTGTAGGTTATGGGGATGGCACATTCTCTACCGTGTGCTTACCTTTAGGTGGCCCTGGGAGTGAACTCATTTTCTACGTACTTGTTATTCTCCAACTTAGGCTTTAAATTAAAGGTATACAAGCATGGCTCCATTATCCCCAATAGCCAAGCTTACAGGCTTCATGCTTATAATGTCTGAGATGAGCCTTTCAATATATGTGGTCGGCCTGGATGCACATATGTTTTCCTCAAAGTGTGGTAGTCACAGTCTACCTTATCTGCATTAAAACTTAGGTGAAACATGCATCGGTGAACCGGTGGATGATGCCTAGAAGTAGTGTTGTGAAGGCATATGATAGTTTTCACCATGGGCTCCAAGTCCCATCCCTCATAGAAAATCATGTGATGATGAAAATGTTGGTACACCGTGAATTGTACTACCTTACCCACCACCGATGGTAACTCCTTAGGGATGCCACTCCTCTTCAAATGCCACATGGAGCTGGTCATACCACATCTCCACCCTCTATTTAAATGGTCCACCCATTGACCCTTCACATAAATACTTCTCAAACCTCTCGAGGGACTTCTTCTCCAAGGGGTACTCCCAAATCTTGTTTCTGGCCCAGTGGGCACTCCAATTTCCACAAATACAAGAGACAATAAGATAGCACCAAAACTGATTTTATCACATGTGTGCACTTCTTCGATGATGGTTTCTATAATGTAGCCTACTATGTTATAGACTACTCCCTGAGACATCTTCCTCGTGACATGGAGCCACATTGTATTCACTGCGACCATCTCTCCTGATCATTCAACTTGGTCACTAGATGTGCAACTGCTTGTACCACTGGGTACTTCTTCAATTTATCAATGTCCATTCCACATGGACCCTTTGTATACCCTAACTCTTTTGTGTCTCCATGATTGCTTGCTTTATCAGTTAGGTCACTAGCCAGGTCTACCCCTGTGCCCTTTAATCTTGTTAGAGTCGAAATCAGGGTTGTTGTAATCCTTACCCTTCATCTGGTGAAATAGAAGAAGTCCTCATGGACTCTTCTCATAAGCCACTGGTATAGAGGTTCATATTTTCCAAAATATGGGAGCTCATACAACTGATAGACTCCCACCTATTTTAATAGTTTCTCCCCAGCGTCATCATATACTGGCATATCTTCTGCCATGTGCTTGTTGGTCTTTGTACTCAACAAAACACGTCAATTATTTCTTGTTATCAGAAGTGTGGTGGTTGTAATCACTCACCTTGTAGCTGATGTGGGAATCCCACTCTTTCCCAATTATCACACCCTCTTTGGATATTGCATCTCTGAGAAATTACTCTCGGGAGAAATTTCAACTTTTGTTTCTACTTTCTTCTTTCCTTTGGCTCTACGGTAGGTGCTTTCTTTGGTGCCATGAAAATCTCAACTTTCTGTCCTCTGTAGTGAGCAAGTCAAAACCCTAGCTTGAATTTGTACATGCCCTAGTTTGAAACCACATGCCCTAGCTCTTTCTCAACATGTTTTCTTCACTCAAACCCTTCACCAATGGGGACACAAGCTTCTTACATGCACAAATCCACTCTCCATGTCTGGTTTCACACTCTTCGCACCTCAATACTCTTTCACTCAGCTTGGTCACACTTAGCTCATTCAAATTCTTGTGATCACAATGGTAAAAATGAACTCACATCACATCCTTATATATATTTTCAAAAATTTAGTGCATTTATTGCTCCTTCACCTACCAACAATCCTCTCATTAATTGACCATTTTCACACTTTCACATGGTACATCTTCATGCCCAAGCTATAACCTTCTAGCGCACCTTCCTACCTTCTAGCCATGGACTTCTCTTTAGTGCACTTCCATGCACCCGAGTACCTCACCACTATGCCTTCCCTTGGTAGTCTCCATGGCCTCTGCTTACCTCGTGTTATACTTGTTCCTTCATTTATCTCCATCTATGGTCCTTGTTTGGAAGCAATCTCCTTTCTAACAACTCTCCAAACTTGAATAACACTGTAGTAGTTTGTTCCTTTATGTGTACCCATTTTTCAATAGCCACCCCACACAAATGGTATGTGTAGTCCTCTGTGCATAAAAATTCTTCAAATGGTAATTAGCTTCCAATGCAAAACATGCTTATTACACAAAACACCAACTAAAATGACAAAGCATAATGATGAAGAAGGAAATACATTAAGGGAATACATAAATGAAAACCTAATCTAAATGGAAACACTACCTTATTACAAACACCAAGAAGACTTATTTATAGTAGGGCTTTACCTACTCCCATTGAAGTAACCTGGGTAACCGTATTCCATCAAGTGCCTCTAATTGAAAAGTTCATGTTTCAAGTATGTGAGTGATAACATACGGTCCCAACCAATGTACTTAAGTTTTCTGGATGGCGTACAAAAACTTAGAATCATAAAGGAGCACCATTTGTCCAATCTCAAATTTTTTTTGTCCTGATGTGCCTGTCATGCCATGCTTTCTGCCTGGCCTTTTCTTTCTTCTGACTCCATCATGTCTATTTCTCATCACTCATCCAACTTGATCAACTTTTCAATTCATTCTTCTAATGCTTTCTCATCAGCTAGACCTCTAGTGCGTGTGCAATACATAAAGAAGGTAACATGAATTCCATAGGAAGAATTACTTCCACCAAACACTAACTGAAATGGTGTGGCCTTGTTCAATCTTTTGTATGTTGTTTCTATACGCCCAAAGTATGAGAAACTTTATCATCCCAATCTTTCCTTCCAACATCACAAATTTTTGTCAATGTTTGGCTCAAAATTTTGTTGAAGGCCTCGGATAGTCCCATTTTCCTGAGGATGATAGGGTGTAGTCTTATGGTGCACAATCATAAATTCATCCAATAATATCCTGATTGTCTCATTCAAAAAATGTGTGCCCCTATCACTTGTCAAACTTAGTGGGCATCCATACCTTGTAAGAATATTTTCCCATAAAAACTTGGTTGTTGTAGCTGTTGTACAATCCTTGGTAGGTGTTGCTTCTACCCACCTTGTGAGATAATCTATGCAAGTGATGATGTAGCGTGATCAGTCCTATACGTGGCTGGTGAAATAGGACCCACAAAGTCTATAGCCCATTTTTCAAATGGTTTCTACACTAGGAATAGGTCAGTAAAGGCATTTCATCTCTTTCCCTAGTTTTCCAAGTGCGACAAGTGATCACATGCCTTGCAATATGCCTTACAATCCTTATACATGGTCTCCCACCACAATCCAAGTGAGTAGAATTTTTTACGTGCGTGTAGTGGCATCACCTGCATAGTGCCCACCTACTGCAATACCACCATGAGCCTCTTCCATGATATTTGTGTGCTCATGCTCAATACACATCGGTGCAATACTTCATCTCGGCCTAACTTGTATAGGTCACCACTGATCAACATAAAAGGTGTTGCGTGAATTGCAAGTTGTTTCTTCTCTAAGGATTTTAGTCCTTCTTGGTGCCACACATGTGTGTAGAAAAACAACAATATCCTCCAAGTCTGAAGGTGTGTGATGTAACTATGTATAATTGTGCATCTGGCATTGTATCTTCAATTGTTTGTGCATCTTCCCCGATTGTATCCTTGATAAATGGTCTAGGCCAAAATTACTTTTCCCTAGTTTTACCACAACTGTAAAATCAAATTCTTGGAATAAAATCACCCATCGACATATGCCCCCTAAAATGGGCTTGTTTACCAAGTATTTCAATGCCATGTGATCGGTGTAAAATATGAATGGTGTTGCTAAAAGGTATTGTCTAAATTTATGTAGTGCATAGATCATGGATAAGGCTTTGTGCTTAGTAGTTGTATAATTTCTCTCGTAGGGGTCAAATTTCTACTAGAAAAACAGATAGGATGATCTATAATACCTTCTCTCAGGCTGATGAGCCAACACCATGCCAATGGTCATGCAGAAGCATCCACATGTACATGAAATGGTTGGTCCCATGAGGGAAAGTGTAGAATAGGCATTGTAGTAAGTTTCTCCTTCAATGTCTCGAATGTGTATTGCTGTGGTTCCCCCAATAAAATGTCCCTTTTCCTTTTAGTAACTCTTCCAAGGGTGTGAAACCTTAGCATACCCTTTGATAAATTTTCTATAATACCCAGTGTGACCTAAGAATCCACACACCTCACTTTGACTGGTAGGCTCTTCCAGGCCTATAATAACTACAACCTTAGTTGGATCGACCAACAAACCTTCCTTGTAGATGATGTGCCCTAACAAAGTGCCAAATGGTGTAGCAAACACACTTCTTGATGTTCAAAGAAATGCTTAACTGTCTACATATTTCAAACATTAAAGCAAATTGTCACAATGATCTTTAACAAGTCCATACACCATCCAATCATCCAAGTAAACCTGTAAAAAGTTGTGGATGAAATCTGGAATGCTTGAACAACTATGCGTGAAAATACAACAGGTGCATTTTTCAAACCAAATGACATCACAATATATGCAAAACTTCCCCACTCAGTGGTGAAGGTTGTTTTCTCTTGATCCTCCTGTGCAATCTTGACTTGATGATACCAGAGAATCCATCCATAAAAGAATAGATTTCATGCCCTACAATGCCTTCTAATATCTCCTCTGTGAAAGGTGTAGGAAAAGGATCAATTACACATGCAACATTTAGTTCTCTGTAATCCACACAAATATGAATCGACCATCTTTTTTATTGATAACCATGGGGCTAACCCACTTAGACTCTTCTAGGGGCTTGATGATACCAGATTTCAACATTTTGTCAATTTCTTCCTTAACTTTGACATGCAAGTTAGGGTTCATCTGTAGGGTCTCTTCTTGACCGGTCGCACACACCTTCTTTAAGCTTGATCTTCATCTCTCCTAATGATTCATGCACACCTTTTAATTCATGGTATCCCCTAGGAAATAAGTCCTGAAAGTCTTAGTAACTCTATGATTTTTTCCACTTTAGAGTTAGACCAATAATCCCCAATTATGGCCTCCTTAGGTTCAGTATCCATGTGCCAATATTCACTTTCTTTGTCTTCATAGGTTCATGATATGCATGTATTCTTATCTACACTATCCAAAACTTCATGTGTCCCTGTTGAATGATCGACATCATATTTTCTACTTCTTCATCATCCACTATGTAGACCATCTTCCCTTTTTCTTTCTCAAAGCAAGTGTGCTTGAAGTAACATGGCGTTGTCTCTTCTTCTTCATCAAAATGCATGCTCCTAAGTTTGTCTCACCAAATAACTCTGAATGAGTTCTTCTTCCACCTTTGCACTATCTCCCATAGTTAAGCACTTTATAACCCTTAATGCCTCTTCTATTGGGGTTTAGTAGAGAAGTAGTCAAAAGTATGGATCATTCCTATAATCAAATCCTACCAATTTCTAGTCTCTCTATGTAGCTTCGCATATACATACCAAGCGCGTGTGTGCAACCTTGTAAGGTGGAATAAAATTTGTGCACCCAGAGTGAAGGTGGTAAAGCTTCCTGCCCCTCTATCCAGAGTCTCTCACACTTATTGAATGTGGTGTTGAATAGGTTGATTACCATGATAAGTGCAGATTTGAGTAGGTGCATTGCTTCTAAAAAATTGAGTTGTTAGAGTGATCTGACCTCATTCCATTCTATAAGATTATCTCTGTGAACCACCCACCATGCGCTGTTGTTCCCACGTAGGGTATATGCTAACATATTTCTTCTCTCAACTTGGTCTGTCCATTACTCCTCCATGGCATGCAGGAATACTATCGTAGGGTCTTCTTCTCCAGTGTACCAAGGTATAGGGTTGTTACCTATTCTCTGACATGAATGAGGTTTGTTTTCCATGCAAATGTGCTCCTTACTTCATGCCCTACCAACTCATAAGTACCATGAGCCCAATTATCACAAGCAATACTGTAGTATCACTAATAGATTGTGCATCTTCCCACTGAAGGATTCCTTCCTTAGATGGCTCAAGGACCTCTGGGTCTCGAATGGTGCATACATAAATCCTATTCAAATCTTCCTCACTCAAAGGCTCAACATAGGGCATAGATTTTCCATATGTTAAAGGGATAATAACTCTTTCCTCCTTATTCTCAAAACTGATATATCCTTGTTGAACCAAAAATCAACATTATTTGCGTAACACCAAGGGCATCCAAGAAGAGCTGGGAAACTGTCTACTTTTGCAAGTGCTAAAACCTCAAAATCCCTAGTGAACTTGGCCCCTTGTATAGTAATGGATGCATCTTTTAAAACTGATAGGAGTGGCCTTAGTTTGATTAGCCATAAATAATACATTAGAAGATGGCTGCAATGTAGGTCTCCCCATCTATACCCATGCATCTAAAGTAAGAACATTTACTTCACATGCCTATGTCAATCAATATATTACTCAAGAGCCATCCATCCACAACAACATTCAAAGTGATCTCCTTTGTCGTAGTCTATGCTATCGGGGGAAGATTTGCATGTAGGATCTATCATCCATTCTCAGTACCTGTGTGTGGAGTGTTTCCCTTCAGCCAATTCCCTAACAATGGAATGATATTCTCCTGGTGCAACATTTTACACACTTCCCTTAAGTCATCAATATCAGATGGGACCTTCTCTGCTTTGCCTTCTTCTTTGTTCCATCTTCCGTGATTTCTCTTTTAAACACTATTTCACCCTAAAGATTTCTAAGGACCTCCATGGTCTCTTGATAAACCTCCTTCTGATGGGTAGGATCTGGGTACCGGGCATGTAAAACCTCCTCTTTAGTGATGGTAGGCTTCTGTTGTAATGCTTCTTTGGTGTGTGCCACTTCAGCACGTGTAGTAATATTTACGGTTAATGCCTCAGGTTTCGGTGTCAACTTGGGCATCCACTGATTTTCCACAGCGCGTTGTATCCTAACCATCCTATCCTTTTTTTTCTTGTTTATGCTTACTTTACTAAGATGCTCATATAAGTTTGGGCATTCCTCATAGCTATGATTCTTTCCACAAAAAGAACATGTAATATTCTAGGGACATTCACACCTGTAGTGGTCAGGAGATCCGCATGTAAAGCATGTCCCTGAGGAAACTCACCTCATCCACCACCATGGCCTCGACCTCCGAATCCACCATGGTATCCTTGACCTCTGCCATGTCCTCCTCCATCATAATGCCCCTCATTCGATCATAATGCACTTGATTGTGATTCTGATCCTGATGCTCACCTTTACCCTTAGAGTTATCTGATACTCCTGTCTATCACACACCAATATCTATAGCATCATGGATCTGACCAATCAACCTATAGTCCTTGTATCATGAGTTGTGGACTGAAAATATTACAATAACAGGATACATTCTTCCTTATCATGTTGTAATAATGGGAAATGATGATAGCATCATGGTTTAGGTGACATATCTCACAGTCTAGCAATAATGAACGTATTATTATGTGGGGAAAACTATCTTTGGTGTGCCCCTCCACTTCATAGTCTATACACCAAATCCCAGTGTGTCATCTCATGTGCCAAATTTCCGATAGTTTCTCCAACTATTTTTCCATGGCTGCAATCTATGCTTCCAAGAATGGGCTGACTCAGTGTCTATACTCCCGACTGCCTCAAAAGCATGTAAAGCTACTTCAAGGGCTTTCACATGGATCAGTGTATGTCTTATGTGATAGAGCCCTTCTAAAAGGTGTGATCAGACCTCCAATGAACCATTGTGCATGTTGGCTTGCGTGAATATCATAAGAAATCTTAGATAAAAGTGTTTTAAAATGGGCATCATACTCCCGGACACTTTCAGTAGTACCTTGTTTAATATCCTTGAGCGCTTATACTCTTCTACTCAAATTTAGGGATATAGAACTCTTTAAGGAATGCATCTTTGAATGTTGCATAATCTATGCAAGTTTGATTAGGGTCAAACTTCTGTACCAACTATGTGTGTGTCCCTGCAATGTAGTTACAAATTGACTTGCCTTGTGCTCAAGAAGTCATGATCCCTTTTGCACACCACAATATCTCACACATGTGCACATGTTCAACAACATCTTCTATGCCCCTATACTCTGGAAGATGAAGAGACATCTCCATGTAAATATTTTGGGGTTGGTGTGGACCCTGCCCACCTGATCAGAACCCCCTGTGTTACCTCTACCTCTAGAACCACCAGATCCACTAGAACTAGAGCCACCTATACCCCCTGATCCTCCACCCAGTAGTGGAAGTGGACCAGAAGATGTACTTCCTATGTTCCCAATAGTAGTATTATACTGAACTCCTATAGTCTGTGTGGTGGTACTACTCCCAGAAGTGAGCCCCAAAATTCTATGTGCTCAATTTTGTGTAGATGATGCACTGAAAAGGTACCTCAAAAAAACAAAAAGAAACATTTTTCCTACCATCGATGTATACTTTTATGTGACTTACTCCTGCTTCCCTACTACCTAAATTATCTTGTTGACTATTGGATGTACTAAGTACTAGAAAAAAAAAGCACAAGGGCTAGGTTTCTAGGTAGATTAGATGTGCACTTATGGCCTAGGCCCAGTCTCTCTTTGGCACTTCCTGTGTGAGGCCGAAGAGGGTTCCCTTTCATGCTTTCCCAAATGGGGGAGTTCTGATGCTCTGGCTCCATGCCTTCTATGTGAGCTCCAAATCCTTCATGAGCCATCTCTCTCCTCAAATGCCATCCACTCTCTGCAATGTCATGTTACTTCTCTATCTCCCTCTCATGTGCCTCATTATACTTAAGCCACCTTTCTTCTCTCTTCCTCTCTACCACTAGGTCCACCATCTTTCACCAAACCTTTCCTTCCCCCCATGTGTGGTGGGGTTTAGCTAGCCATCAATTTTTCCTCTAAGTTTAGGGTTACCATCAAGATCTTAATCGCCAGTGGAATGCCTTGCAAGTAAGTTCTGGGATACCGTAAAAACTGGAACTCAACTACCTCTGGGAAAGAATAAGTGGAAATTGAGTATTCTAGGATATAGTTATTCAAAACACCATGGAACCAAGTATCCACAATGTGTGTCCAAATCAGATCAACATCATATAAGGCCTGAAATTCTCCTATGTGTCAAAAAGTGTGTGATACCTCAATTTCATTTAGATGCATAAGTAAAACCACCACTCATACAGTTCTAAAGAAAATATAAAGAAGCTCTCATATAAAATAGTCATATAGATTCTTTTCCACCCACGTGTGTGCATTAAACTCAGATCCTAGTGTTGAACCTCCATGTGCGTACTCTTCTTCTAGATCTTTTATCCACTCCTCAACACTTTCTAGGGTCAACTGGTATGTCTTCATCATGAACCATCCTAAAAACAACTGAAAAAGAGGTCTCGGCAATGGAACCAATGATGTAGCCTAGAATTTACCAAGAATAACCAAAGGCACGTTGGCACATCACTCAGCCTAGACTGAGCACTCACCAAAGTGTGCAAAGGTACCAGGCCCCTCCTTAGAGTTTTCTTGTGTAGGATGTGAACATGATGAAGAGTTAATGCATTCAGATCCATAAATAGTATAAAATTTCCATATAGCATATTCTAGATCTAGATCTTAAAGAATCATGAATCAAATGATAAACATAATGAAATTATCCATGCAATAACTAGTTATAGTCACGTTTGACACCATTATTCATCAATATGCTCCATTATATTAAATACAATAAATACACAAAAGCTTCTTACAATAATTAGTATCATAGCTCATAGCATCATCATCGGCAGCATAATTCCATAATAGCATAACTCCATATTACTCACTACTACTACTAAACTACAACTTACTATATATTTATAGGGGTGGGGACTTTCCCTTCACCACTTACATAATTCCCAAAATAGGTCACATGCTGAAAATAGCCATGCCTTTACAATAATAGACACACATGCAAGTGCGCTAATAATAGATCTCTTCTAGTTAATTGGCAGTGGTAATTCTATTATTAACTCAAACTCATGCAAAGTGCTTAGTAGACGCTCTTCCAAAAATAGCATTTTGTGTGTTGTTTCATAAGTTTCCATCTGGTTGTGTGCCCCACACGCTATCTCCAAAAATAGCCCATAACCATGAAAATGGTTCAAGAAAATTTGAATTGCTACCTTTGGAAGTAACATAAATGTAAAATTTTCTCAAAATGGACAGACATACGGTGGCTACAAAACTTCAGCACCCCTTCAACTCCCCACTTCAAATTGAATTAAGGGCCATTACTACCGGTCTCCTCCTCCTTTAGGATATCTTAAAGTCACGAGAGATGGTGCTGCTAAAGGTAACCCGAGAATCTTAGGTGGAGGTGCCTCTATTAGGGATGAACTGGGACAACCTAATGGTTTCCTCTACTTCCCATTTTGGCAATGGCTCTAATCATAGAGTTGAAGCCCTGGCTATTTTAAAGGGTATGGAACTTGTGACTTTTGGCAGGATCAAAATAATCATGGAAATTGATTCCCTAAATTTTATTAACCTTATAAACAATAAGGGTATCACCATCTGAACCATTAGTAGTATCATTTCTAATATCATGCTTCTCTAATATGAATTTAGCAATGTCCAATATCAACACATTTATAGGGAAGGAAATAAAGTGGTTGATCTATTAGCTAATATTGGAGTCTCTTAGGAGAAGAAACAAAATTGGATCGATAACTTTCCCGAATTACTCCTAAAAGTTGTTAATGATGACTATCCTAAATATCATTAATCTGAGCATGTTTTTTTCGGTCACCACTTGCAATGATTACTTGGATTTATGATATACTTACCCATATCCTTCCTTTACTACCGGTGATGATCTCATTTATTATGATTTGAATGTTTTTCTTATTGATTTTATATGTGACATGTGTGAAGCCAAGATCTTGAATTTGAAGTTATTAATGGTGATTTTTAATCATAAATGTGATCAACCCTTTCACCGGTGGGCACGTGGCGTAGAGAGGAGATTCATGGATTTTTATAAAATCCCATTGTATTAATCCATTTCAAATCATTTTTCTAGTCATATTTTTGTCTCGCCAAAAATGGGGGAGCTATGGTTCAATTAGAGACTACAAATTGTGAAGAACTTAAGAATGATGAAGTTTTTTGGAACCGCTAGTGGAGAAGGGGGTTATTTCGTTCATTAAAAGGCTTTCAGAGAACTCTTTCATGGTGTCAAGAAGCATTGTATCATCCTAGAATTAGGGTAATGTGAAAGTGGGAAAAATAAATTTGAAATTATTTTCTAGAGTATTTATGCTGTTGTTAGAGGCTTCTTAACGATGGTTATATCTAATTTAAGAGGTCCTTAAAAGTAGAAATGGTGGCCTTTTTGGCTAAGAGGAAAGAGAAGGTTAACATTTACAAATCGGGCTATGAAAGGACTTCTCTAAAGGAACCCTAGGATCACGTTGCTAAGAAAGTTATGTAGTACTTTACTCTGGAGGATAGGTATAAACTAATTTTTGGTCCTCAAATCTTCATTCTACCTCATTTTCGTAGTGGGATTAATGTGAACTTAGCCAATTTATTTTACCATTATTTATCTTTATCCATTCAAAAGGCTCGCACCGGTGAAGGTAATTTACTTCACCAAGGTCTTCTCTATTTGCTTTGGTTCTTCAAGAGCCAAAACGATCTTACAAAACAAAGGGAGCCCAAAGTGGAAAGGATCAACAAAAATTAGTGGAGAAATAAAACAATATATCTGAAATAGTTCTCAAATTTTCCACTTCATAGGAAAAATGGTCTATGGGAAGATACTTTGTTTTATAAGTTGTGCATTGTGACATCCTTTATGGAAGTTGTGCACATTTATAATGGGCACAAGCCCATTCTCATAAAACGAACATTGTTTTTTTTTTTTTGTAATAATTAATAATTATATAATATTAGCACCCTCTCCTAAAATATTATTTTCCCTACACCCCCTCCTGAATGGTTAACTACACAAAAAAATGGGAAATCATTCAATCCATGTGTGTGTGTGTGTGTGTGTGTGTGTGTGTGTGTGTGTGTGTGTGTGTGTGTGTGTGTGTGTTTAAGAAATACATGTAGCCCAAAAAAGTAGAAACTGAATGAAAAATAAAATGGAAAGAATGAACAAGAAAGAGATAGCTTTGCCGACTACGGTTAACCTACAATTCCTAAGATCTCTACCATCATCAAAAACAATAATAATCGCTATCATTATCTCTACCATGCCATGGAAGAATTATTTGACATTAATTTCTCCAATTTCCCGCAATGGGTGCTCAAAGACGTGTTTCAAAAACAAGTAGCTTCAATTAAACAAAGGTGGTAAACAAATTTATTTACAAATTAATGGTAAAAAGTACTCTATGAAGGATTTGAGAATGGGAAACTATCCCTTATAAAACAAACTACATTTTATCTCTTTTCTTCTCTTATGATTCCAATTGTGATAATGTGCATTTTCTCATTAGATACATCATTTAATATTTCTTAGCTTGGCAGGTGAGCTCATCCACCCAACTCAAAGCATGTGCATCTCGACCTACCCATCTAGGGCTCGTGTAACTAGGCCACCCAACTTGAAAAATAAGTAACCCTGCCTAGGTCCTTCTACTTTGGGCTTCCTGTATTTTGTAAAAATACAAATAATTATATATAAATATACACACATGGACATGATTCAATTGGATTGAAATATTTCCTATTTTTTCGTGTAGTTATACTTTTTGCAAGGGAATGATCTTGTTGAGACTCTGAAATATGCAAGAAACAGTCATATTTAGATGCGTCCTTTTATAACTATGGAGGATAATACTATTCAAGTCTTACAAAATATTGAAGTGATATTCTTAAAACACATCAATAATACAAAAGATCTAAAATATGGAATTATCTTTATACCCATGCACGGAATACAAAAGAAATAAAGCTAGATGATATTCTTCATCTCATAATAAATCAACAGAGAAGAATTAGAAGTATATATGAAACTTATCTTCAATTTTTTAAAAAAGTAAATTCTTCTTCTATTAGTCATTCTTCTTTCATGATTTTTATATGTTAAATGGGCATTTTACCAATTCTAAAAAAAAGTAATAGTTATCTCCCAGATGGCTCTTCTAAACATATGGTGTTGTTCTTCTATGTTTTATATGAGATAAAAAATGCCCACAATTCTTCTATGATTATTATTTGAGAATGGACATATGCCCATTCTAAACATCTACTCTTATTATGTCTATTCTTCTACATTTTCTATATGAGAATGGGAATCGCCCTTTTGAATGGGCTTGACATGAAGATGAAGATTACTTTATTACGTGTTTCAAAAAAATTACCTTTAATTAATAAATAAATTGTGTTAAAAATAAACAATAATAGCCAAAACGAGACAATTAAATACAAAAGACGCAATGCTTAGTCTAACCAAAATGATTGAGTTCAATATTTCCCGCCCATTCTAAAACTAAATAATAGAACTACATAAGGCTTGATCCCTCTTGAGGGTATGTAGTGTAACACTTGGTGGTGTCTACACTTGGCTCCACCAAGGTTAGTCCAACCAAAATGATAGTAACAATTATAAACAAAATAATAGAACTACATGAGGCTCATTTTTTCATCTATTTCCCACCACATGAATATGGAAAAGAATTGAGCCAATGGAAATTACATTCACAAAATGTTTACCATGCTCAGAAGACAAAAATATTTTTACCATGCTTAGAAGACAAAAATTATCTATGCTGGAAAAAGACATTTCAGAATTTGTAAAAGAGAAATTATTATTAAAACAAGCTCAAAATTGATGAAAAGATTCATATTTTTTATTTGATGAAAAGTCATTCAAAATTGATATTGTTCGTTGCCATGTAGCTCCTACAAAATACCAATATATATCACTTGATTTAGCAAGTGTTAGTTTCCTTTTCCACTCTATGTTATGCAACCCTGTACCTTTTCAATGGGATGTAATTTTGCTTCCTTTTTAAAAAATTACTGGTGTTATTTGTTTTGGGCTTCCATTGTATGTTTCCCATCATTTCTATATTATTGATGGGCAACATACAATGGACACCCAAAAATAAATCCTTGCAAATCTTGATTTTCCATCTATTAGTTATATAAAAACTACATGGAATTAAATTTATCTCTATTCTTCTTCTAATAGTTATATAAAATAAACTACATGAGAATGGATATATATATATATATATATATATATAGAGAGAGAGAGAGAGAGAGAGATGAGAACTACATAAGGCTTTATCCCCTCGGGGTATGTAGTGTAGTACTTGGCTCTACCAAGGATAGTCCAACTAGTATAATACAATTATTAATTACTTCAAAACAAAAAATGTTTGTTTGTATGAGAATGGGCTTGTGCCCATTATAAACGTCAGAATAATGCACTTCCCATTCCTTCCCATGTTAAAAGAAATTAAATACAATATGTTGAACTTAAAGTTATATCTATTCTTAAAGTTTTAAAGTGGAAAGGATTAACAAATAAAGTGGAGAGAGAAAAATTAGCATAAATAAAGTGGAGAGAGTAAAATTAGCATAAAAATTTTCTTTAAATCTTGTTGAAACTGTCACAATGCACATCTTCCAATTCTATATTCTATAATTCTTATATGAGAATTGACATATGACCATTCAAAATATCTATTCTTCTTTTATGTTTCCTAAATGTGAATGGATATATATATATATATATATATATATATATATATATATATATATATATATATATATAAATGAGAACTACATAAGGCTTGATCCATCTAGAGGGTATGTAGTGTAGCATTTGGCTCTTCCAGGATAGTTCAACCAATATGATACAATTATAAACAATTATAAATTATAAATGCATAAAATGCATTTCAAGGGATGTTAATTATTTTTTCCATATATGGTGTTCATAATTCAATTGGTATGGAGGTGGAAGATGTGATAGTGGATTGGGATTGGCAACATTCAGAGCCCTTGAATATTATCAAACTAAATGAAATTGGAGTTTTCATCCCTGAACATTCTTTCAAATGATTGAGATCAATGCATATTTGGGAGCACATGGAGATACAACTCATATGTCCCCTATATGCATATTTGGGAGCTCATGAACAGTTATCAAGTATTTTTTAAAATTTAATATTCTTTTTTACTTGTCAATATTAATTTGAATTGATTTGATATATATATATATATCTGTGTGTGTGTGTGTGTGTATATATATATATATATGTGTGTGTTTGTGTGTGTGCAGACACAGTGAAGAATATCCAAAAATATATGTAAAGAAATAGCTAAAAATATTAAACCTTTTCATTTCTCAATATTAGTTGGAATCAATTCGATAAATATATCCTACTTTTAATTTTTATGTGGAGATGCATGAGAGAAAATCTACAACTAACAAATGTGTAATATTATTATAGTAATATTAAAAAAATAAATACGTATAAGTCAATAATGAAGTTTAATAACGAATTTCTATTTCCCAATTTCTAACTTCTTTATCTAAAGAGTTTTAGAAAATTACATTCTCATGGTCTACATTGGATACGAGATGCCAATGTAAAAAAATTAAAGCGGGCTTGCATCCTTTTTGTTTCTTTGTGGTATGGAGCATTGTGAAAAAGAGGAAGAATTGTTTTTTAAAGATTTGGAAAACACTAGAATTTCCATACAAATGTAAAACTATGATTGTAGTTAATGTAATCAACAAAGGAGTTCTGAAGAAATTTTTTTGGTGTCTCCAAAGGTTTCTGACAAAGAATTTAAAAATAATAAGTGGCTTATGTCATCGTTGTTTATAGAACTATTCTTGGTAGGGGTTCTGGATGATGTAAGAGACATCTTAAAGGGATGTTCTATTTCAAACAATAGTGGAACAAATAAATATATAAAATTGTGTTTATTACATTTTTCTAGTTCTTTTTCCCATTTTCCATTTGAAGTGATGTTATTGATGGTTATTAGTATGTAGTTCTCAAAATGTGTTTATTACAATTTTTTAGTTCTTCTTCACATTTCATCCAAATGATGTGATTAGTATATAATGCTCAAATCTAGCTTTGACAGGTTTATACAAAGATCTCATTTTCCATGAAAAGAAGTTATTGGTTTTGGGGGTGGAAATTTGAATGCATTATAGAAAAAAATTCACACTTAATATGTACATGGGTTATTGAATTTATTACCATCATTTTATGCAAAAAAATACGACTTTTATTATCTCATAATAACACATTTCCATGATTACTGAGTTTGATTGAGTTTACTTGTTACTATGATGTTAATTAATAAATATAAATTAATTGGCTTTTTTTTTTTTGTAGTCTATCTTATTAAAATATATTAAAATTGGTCTTTTTTATAGACTATCTCTTAACACTTCATTTATTACCATCATTTTATGTTGTAAATATTTTATAACACATTTCCTACCTTCATTCTATGCAAATAAATCCACGTTATAATTAAACATTTGTCACACAAATATATATGATCAAAATATGTAAAATATACAACATTCAAATACGCACTACCCCATAGTTAAGATAAATCACATCTAAATTTTTCTTTCTTTCTATATTGAGTTTATTTTTCTTCTATGATTCTTATATGAGAATGGGCATATGCCCACTCAATACAAGATATAAATGTTTGTTTGTATGAGAATGGACATATGCCCATTCAATACAAGATAAAAATGTTTGTTTGTATGAGAATGGATAATATAAGTATTTGTTATGCATTCAATGTTATAAATGTATTAATTATTCCAATAAGTATTTCTTAATCTTACTATAAAATTGTAAACTCCTAAAATGGAAATCCCTCATACATGATATATAATTCCAAAAAATCCCTTTTTAGATTCCAATAATAGCCAAATCAAATTCCAAAAATCCCCTTTTTGGATTCCAATAATAGCCAAATCAAATTCCAATATTTGGTATAAGAAAAACCAATATAGTTGATTTCAGTATTTAATCTAGATTGTAAAATGTCCAAATTTAATGAAATTATGGTTTTAGGAGGGAAAAAGGGGAATTTGAATGGGAATAGAGATATGTATGTGCAATATGGTGAAGGGAAGTGAAATTGGGGTGAGGGACAAGGGATACCAAAATTTGGTGTTTACATTTTCCCCTTTTTGTTGAGTGGTTTGCGTTGGGAAAACCGTGAGACAAAAACAAGAAGTGATGAAAGATGATGGTTGAGGTGCTCCCCTCAAACTAGGGATCTGACATAAAGAGGAATCGATCATGAGTTTGAAAGAGAAAGAGGAATGGATACATAGTGGAAAAGAGAAGAAAATAAATAAGATGAAAGAAGATGCCCCAAGTGGAGAGGGATAAGGATTAAAAATGAAAAAAAAAATATGGCGGTGATTTTGGAATCACTTCGGTAGGGAACAAAGTATGGCCTCAAGGCAGATGACAACAATGTCTTAGTCTTTTGAGTTTGTTAAAATCATGGAAATATGGAGGGAGTTCAATGGGAATCCACTCGGATGGATGTGCAAGCCGTAGGACCAATGGGTTAAAGGTAGACATCAAAAATATGTGCAAACAAATGCGAGGATGGTCAGAAAAAGGTTGTGACAAAATGCACGGGAAAAGTGGATGTGATATCTTTCATATATAAGGAATAAACAATATGTTTCTGGGTGGGATGAAGATAAAAGATGGAGATAATGGCCACAATGGTGGGATTAGGATGGGCACACAAGGATAGCCATAGAGTTAGCTAATAGATGTGATGAAGATACATGATGAGATAGATAAGCCAAAAGATAGTGAATCGAGGCCAATGTGACAAATAAAAAGGTTTTATGAGGAACACATGAGTGAAAATATAATTTGATGGAGGATTTGAGGGAGATGAGAAAAATTAGGTTGGGTCACCGATGACCAGAGAGGGTCGACAAGACTTGGGTGAGGTTGATGAAACTAGCGGGGTCGTCACCGGGTAGTGCGCCTATATAAGTGATTTGAATCGACCAACTAAGCTCATTTTCACTATAAAAGTTGGACAATTAAGAGCTCGAGAGAGGTATAAAAGCTTGATATTTGAGAGATGGAAGCCAATGGAGGAGGGAGGAAGTGCCAGAGGACTCGGAGAGTGGTAAGCATCGAAACCCTAGCTTAATTATTGATTTTTGTCAATGTTTGATTTTTATTGTCAATTTTTTATTGTAATATTTGAAAAATTCAGGTCCAAGGGTTGATCGGCGGTGACTTGACCAATCATTTTCAACCTAGGGCAATTTCAAGTACCGACTCCACATGTGGCCAATGTCAACTAGGTAGGATGGGGTGGAAATTGATATAATTTATATGGAAATGATAATTTTGGATGATGGAGTCGATGAGTGGTTGTTTGATGGATTGTTGCAAGCATGAGATCAACTTTACTCGAGAGATAGAGTCCTGGATTTTTGGGTAAAATGAGGGTAGACATGAAGGAGGATGATTTTGATCACTTAATTATAGTGGTATTAGGATGTTTTCATCACTATTAGAGGGTGATGAGAGATACATGATTGAACATTACTTTTATTGATAGATGGGACCTTAGGACTAGTACTTTCTGGTTTAGGATAGGGAGATGACGATCACATTAGAGGACGTGTATCGTATACCGAGACTACTATCCAAGGGGCACCTATAGTGTCTCTCATAATAGAGGGGATGGATGGCAACACCGATGTGGATGTTTGGAACAGATTCCCACACATTCAATTCACTTCAAGATATTTCCATATAGATTCCCCATACCATCCAACGACACCGGGGAGTCGATTGATATGCTTAGTTATGATGGCAATTTCTTGCTATGCATTTCCGGACTCATGTGGAGCCTAGTTTCCATGGACATTAGTAGAATTTTTATCATAAATAGTCAAGCATAGGATAGTGGTTGATTTTGGTTGAGCGTTGTTGATGCAGTGTATTATGAGTGTGGATGAATGTATCGGGGGTAGTCGGGCATGGATGTAGGATTTTTATTACATTGTCGACCCTATGAGAATATAGCTTTAGTGAGGCCTCCAGGATTATATAGGTCATAGGGGACCACATTGAGCTATCATTTGGGTTTTGGATATGGCAGGAGACAAGGTACATGGAAAGAGAGGAGAGCGTTGAGAGGATTGGTATGTGGAGAGATTATGAAGCTTAGAGTTAGAGGATGTGAGATGGAGACATTACAGAGATATCCTAGCCTAGCTCGGGATGACATATAAGCTGGATGGGATGAGGAGAGTGAGATGGGTGCAGGGGAGGAGGCTAGAGATGATAAAGGCCTTTTAGGTCAAAAGGGTGATGAGATAGTTTAGTGTCATGTAGATGGTGTGTGGAGCTCCCATTAAATATAGATGTTATGAGACAAAGAGGTACCCACCCATTCCAATGATGGAGAACCCATTAGTAGAGGAGGAGGAGCCATGGGATGATGATGATGTTGTAGGATTAGGAGAAGGGTATGTAGAGTGGTGGACGTAGAGGTGGGTAACCTAGGAAATTGTGGAGAGGGACCAAGAAGGAGGAGAGACAGAGATGCCTGTAAAGGGATAAGGCGGTAGTGCTTGTGGGAGGAGAGGAAGAGATTCCTATAAAGGGGAGGCGAAGTGCTTATGGGTGGAGATGGAAGAACAATGGTCGAGCTAGCCAAGCTAGAGGAAGAGATTGATGTAGCTCTCCAAGAGTTATTGGGGGGTGCGGTAGAGAGGGATCTTTCCATACAAAGAGTGAGATCAAGAAAGGAAACAACAAGAGGCTTATCGAAAGTATAGAGATTTGGGTATCATGTTTGAGGTGACAGGGAGTGAGGCTCTGGGGAGGCACACAAAATTTTGTTAGATGGTGCCACCTAAGACCGTGTCACCGGAGTAGTACTAGGAACTTGGTGAAGAGAAAGAGTATTATGATCACATAGTGAGAGCGAGAGTACATGAGGTGTCGTGTTATGTGACATATCTAGTTGGAGAGAGGAGGTCCGGGAGATCAACATGATATACAACGTTAGGGAGCACATACAAGTGTGATGTAGCCAAGATGAGATCGGTTTTAGGAAATAAGGGATAAAATATGTAGAACAATCCCACACATAATCGTAATAGTAGAAACTAATATGCGTAAAAATATCACAAATCTAAAATAAAAGTGTAGAAAATAAAAGAACACAACACAGAGATAGTATTTAACGTGGTTCACCTAATTTGGGTTACGTCCACCAAGAATCACTTTCTCATATTTTATTACAAACCACTTCTTTCTCTCAATACAATACCTAGATATGTTTGGAGTTGTGCTCAACAAACTCTCCTAAATTCACACTTAAACTCACACACATCTACTATGTTATGTCTACCTACCATATGCACAAAAGTACATCAATAGGCAACTACTTAAGCATTTTTACAATACTGTGGGTACCAAAACCATGGGCCAAAACCGTCCCATAAAACTATGGGTCAAAATACCACCCATATGAGAAGAGCATGTTTCCCGAGGTATCAAGCACATTTTTCAAGGCCAAAAAAATCTCGGGATTCCGACCCTAAACCCCTACTAGTGGGGATCATACCCCATACCCAAAACTCGTAGTCGGGCCCGGTTTTGAACTCCAATGAGAAAACTATGGAAAGTGTATAGTATTTTTTTGTATATTCTTCCACACATGAAAACAAGCTCCGCAACATAAGAATCATGGCCCATGTGAGGGATCAGATGGAGGACACACTCCCATGCCAGAGGATAGGGGTCGACACTTAGGTTTTTTGATCTTCAGTTCACCACTTAGTGGGTGACCATTTGTATAGATTCAGATATTTATTTTGATGTATAGATTGAAGATAGATCCTAGTAGAGGCCTATCAAAATGTATAAACCTTTTGATGATTTATATATATGATGATTTTTGTCATGATGTACATGTATTATATTAAGTTGTGATGACTTAAATGCTTAGATGGATGGCTATATTTGATTAGAATATAGATATTGATTTAGATGATAGATGTGATATGACATGATGTATTAATTGGGTGAATATTAGGTTTGATGGATATGATTTAGATGTAGATGAGGATGTGATGTAGATTAGAGATATTAATTATATTATGATTGTGGATATTGATTTAGATGTTATATGTGATGTTGGCATGGTGTTGTAGATCAAGAATTTTTGCTTGTTACTGCCTCAAGTTAATGTACCAAACTAAACACAAAAACCTTGAAAAATCAAATGAAATTGATACATGAAAGACAAGATCTGAAGATTTAGATGGAAAAGAAAGCCGATGTAGACAAGAAGGGCACACACGAGTGATCCTGCAAAGTAGATCCAATAAACCTGTGAGACATAGATGCTTGACAGAAAAAGACCACGTTAAAAGATATTTAGGTGGACTACCCGAAAAGCGGGTCCGGGAAGCGATAAGCTCCCTTGGCGGATGTCAGTCCACATTTTCAATTAAGGAAAGAAGCATACATGATAAAAAGATGCAAGTAAATGTCTATATTTTGATTAAAAATGAGAGATGTAAAATTACATAGAGATAGGTAAAACCAATAAAAATAGGAAAGTGTGAAAACAATGCTAGATTTGTGTTCCCTGAATTATTTTACCTATCCGTAGGTAGATCGACGCCGATTAGGAAAATCGACGTCGACTGAGAAGAATCGGTGTCATCGACTGAGATAGGTCGGCGTCGACTAGAGAGAATTAGCGTCGACTGGGTACAGTCGGCGTCAACTTGGAAAATTGTAGGAAGATTGAGAAACAGATAGTGGAAGCTAGATCATCGATCTCCACTGGATCTGCAAGAGCCGTAGGGATACTGACAAGGCTCCACCTATGTTAGATGCAGGAACAGAGTCACCAAGAGATTGATGAAGGCTCACGATGTCGATGTGGTAGGAGCAGAGTAACGGTACTCCTCTCAGGGATTGGTTTGGACAGGATTCACTCTCACTTGATAGATAATGCTCAGACTTAATGCTCAAAACTCTCTCATTCTTTCTATCTCTCTCTCTATCTCACTGTCTAACTAGAACTGAATTCTGGCCTTCTATTTGTAATCGGCGCTGACTGAGATGAAATCGGCGCCGCTCTGAAAAATCGGCATCGACCGAGTATCGGTTGGCGCCGATCAGGGAACAGTCTCCTCAAATGGCCAAAAGGGACAATTTTTGGGAAGATGAAGTGATCCTTCCACCTCAAATATGGGAAATATCCCGCTACTCAGTTTGGGAGGAGAAAAAATAGGGGGTATAGATGGATAGAATAGATATGAGGTTAGGAATTGATATGGGGTAGATAAGTGGTTAGGATATATGTAGAAAATATAATTAAATAGTTAATATTTAATTATCTATGGGTAAAACATAATGGGGTGACATAAACTTAGGATAGATGTTTAAATCAAATATTAAATAATACCCTAAGGGAGAAGTGGTGATGTAAACTTTTCCCAGTTACCCGTGAAGAAAACAGCAAGACGGGGCACCAAATTGGATAACCAATTTTAGGTGTGTACATTTTGCCCCTTTTTGTCAAGTAACTTGCGATAAGAAAAGTTGCGAGACAAAAACAAGGAGTTGGAAGAAAGGAAGAAAAAGTGATGATGTGATCCCCCTCAAACTAGGGATGGGATGGGCCCCAAAAGAGAAAATGATCCCAAGTTTGAAAAAGGTAGATGAAAACACAGGATTCCCAGCTAGATGCCTAGAGTAGATCTGATCATTAATGATGCACAAAAATAAAATAAAAAGGTAGCAACCTAAGGAACTCACATTGGTAGGGCAGACTAGATGGTCTCCGAATGAGATGACATTAGTACCTATAGACCCATGAGTGTAAGGAGGGCTGCAAAATAGTTCAGCACCTAAAAAGAGACACATTGGTAGGGACAACAGACGGTTTGCAAAGCAGACAACGTTAGTGCCTACAGACCCATTAACTCTAAGCTGCCAAAAATGTGAGTGCCCCATGGACAGGGAACAGGCTCAAAATGGATGATAATATCGAAAGTATGTGCCAAAAGGCAACACTTAGGGCACAATAATGACCAGATAAATAAGCCAAGCGTCAACACTATGGCAAGAAGATCAGGAGATGGAAGAAGGTGACATGGAGAAGCCAAATTGTAACCCATTAGCAAGAATGGGCCCAAATCGGCGTCGATCAAACAAATCGGGCGCCGACCATGAAAATCGGCGCCAACCGTACCAATCGGCACCGACCGTTCCGAGCACATATAAATATGTGAACGGAAAACGTGAACGATTTATTTTCACCGTGATGATTGATTTAGAGAGAGTTAAAAACTGATTTTGAACAACATGGAAGCTTCTGGGAGCAGTCAGAAGTGGAAGAGGACACGACCTGGGGTAAGTGGTTCTATAGTATAATAATTTTATTATTATTTTACTTTTTCTTTTTTTTTGAAAAAAATGGAATCGGTGGGAGGCCAGAGTGTTTTTGACCCACTGCCTCCCAATCGGCGTCGATTGAAAAATCGACACCGATTAGATTAAATCGCGCACTAATTCACTTCAATCGACGTCGACTATATATGGATCGACGCCGACTAAAGTGAATCAACACCATTGGACCAAATGAACTGATGAGATTATAAAATGTGTTTTGGATGTTCCGATTTGGATGAATAGGAAGCTAACATTGCTCTTGATGTTATGGATGTAGGCACGAGAGGCGTTACACATGCAGGATGTTATTCCCGAGCTACTAGAGACCATTCTCCCCAATGTCACTGACGTAGATTGGCGCCACTTAGAGCTAGCCGGGCTTAGGGGCTTCGGTACTATCGACGAGTGCCTCGAGATGTAGAGTTGATGCGAGCACTAGTACGATGATGGGATAGTCGGACCTACACTTTTTGGTTCAGGACGGGTGAGATGACCATCACCCATGAGGACATATACAGGATCCTGAGGCTACCGATCACCGGGACCCGATAGAGATTACTCCACGAGAGCAGCAGCAGAGGGCCCTAGGACGATTGTATGGAGATAGGGTAGATGATTCAGAGATAGTGTCTAGGGTGGTGAGGATAGCCTCTCAGTATAGACAGGATGATGCTAGGAGTAGATGGATAGTGTTGATTCAGATGGCTATCTCCTATTTTTGCTCTGCCAGATTCAGGAGGTGGGAGATTCCCATTACTATTACTAGATTGTGTTTGTGACATCCTACAGTTTAGACAGGTGTTCATGTTTTCTGATGCCCTGATAGCTTAGATATATTATGAGCTATGGATGTATACCATCAAGGAGAGGATAGGGATTGATGTTAGTTTTGTGCTCCATTACTAGGCATATGAGCACATAGTAGTGATCAGGCCATCCGGGCTTCCATGGATGCCAGCAGTAGTGGGGGCCATTGATTATGGATTCCTAGTGATGGCGGGCCGACATGGCCTCGGGAGATACAGGGAGATTTGCAGATTGGTATGCCGAGCGCTTCAGACGCCGACATCGAGAGCGAGTCATCAGAGACCATATCGGGTCTACCCGATATGGGCCGGTCAAGAGGCTCACCTGGTGGGGTTGAGATGGAGCAGGTGGTTAGGGGCCGCAAACCTGATATGTGGGAGCACGTTCCATTTATATGGGTATTGAGATAGTTTAGCCTAGTGCAGATAAGTGTGATGACCACTTACGAGCCATACAAAGCGAGACAACAGAGAGACTAATCTACCGATTTTGATCCCGGCAGATCCATTGAGGGAGGCCCCACCCTCCGTAGACAGTGATGATGATGCCGGAGTGGATGACGGCTATGTGGCATGGTATTGAAAGAGCTACCACGACACCTGCCAGCATCTATAGATGTCGATGAGGAGGATATAGCCATAGCAGCTGGAGAGGCTAGAGGGGGAGCATTTTACCTCGACGACACACACCAAGCATCCTCGAGGAGATCGAGCTCGGCGCAGGAGAGGGATGCCCTGATATTGGAGAGAGACACAACTTGCCAGGAGTGAGATACAACAATCCTAACAGAGGGATTACTACCATCGGCATAGAGAGGCCCTCAGGGGAAAAATATGGTGATACAAGTACTATATCGAGTCTCAGGACACAGTGGTACTGACTATAGGAGGGCCACCACTAGTAGCACCAACAGTGACATTACGAGCACATGGGCACGGTGAGCACGAGTACTTATCAGTCTCTCCTCTCCTTTGAGATGAGATACTATGAGGACGCCCAAAGACAAAGATGCCCCCGAGGTGCCTCATTACGGTGCGAGGAGGAGATCAGCGACAACCACAGCTAGTGGTGCATTAGAGGGAGGGAGTACCGGGAGAGAGTGAGGTGGAGGTAGGCCCCCAGCAGGTGCTTCCAGTTTGATAGGCAGTGGCCAGGAGAGACAGCCTGGTCCAGAGGAGGGTGGAGGAGATAGTGTCTTCCACTTATCAGACTTTACGATATAGAGATTGGTGTATTTTGATATCGATATATTGATGTAGCCTCGATTTGAAGGCATTTTTGATGTATGATATAGATGGCTTGATTGAAATCCATCCAATCCATTCTTTCATGTGTATATATATATATATATATATATATATATATATATATATAGATTCATCATTTTCTTTGTCATATGATTGTACTCATGCTTTTAATTTCGATATACATGGATAGATATAGCGTAATTGTGATGGATATAGACATATGTTGATAGATGATAAATAGATGTGATTGGATGGACATAGACATAGAGGATAGATAGACGTGATGTGATTTGATGTGATTGATATGTGGATTTAATTTTGATGAAAAATAGATATAGATAGATGTAGTGTAACTTGGATGTACACATTTTTAGATGTTTTGATGGATAGATGGATAGATGTGATTGATATATGGATTTAATTTTGATGAAAAATAGATATAGATAGATGTAGTGTAACTTGGATGTACAAGTTTTTAGATGGTTTGATGAATAGATGGATAGATGTGATTGATAGATTTGATATATTTTGAGATGTTAATTTAATTTTGATGAAAATAGATAGGTAGATCCACATGTGTTGACAATACATGCTTTGATATGTGTTTTGGACAAAGTAGATAAGATGAAATTAGATAGATGATAGATTTTGATTAAATTAACATGTTAAATGTCAATTTAACTGGATGAATAAGAAATAATAATGGGAAATACTCTCTGAGAGCCAAGGACGTAATGAAATGACCTTGATTAGAAATAAAGGAAATACACCTAGATAAGAAAAAAAATGATAAGCTAGGCCCCTAACCGACCATAAATAGAGACTTTGATAGGAATCCCAAAAGACCATGCATACAAGGCCATATATGAGGTTAAAATAAACCTGACACTAGCTAGTCACAAACCAGATCTAGAAGGTAAATGGAAGGAGAAGTAAGTATTTATCTTGTCAAAATTTACAAAGGACAGAATATGTGCTCCCATCGAGAAAATAGGGTTCTCTATATGATCGACAAAAGGTCTTATGTCTCAGCTTCATGATTTTTGTTTAACAAGAGAAAAGCTGATCAATGCGGGAAGTTTGCTAGATATTTGTAGACACTTAAAATTGGTTACCCAATTTAGTGTCCCTTCTCATCCGTTTACTTGCCTAGGTAACTGGGGGGCACGTTTAGTCACCAACTATCCCCTTGGGATAGTTTTCCAATTTGTGATTTAATCACTTACTCTAAATTTAATTCATCACATCACATCTTACCCATGAGTAATTAAATATTAAATATTTAATTACGCTTCTTCCCATGCATCTTAATCACTTATCTACCCCAAATTTATTCTATCTATGCATCACATCCATTTTTAATCTTCCCTAAAGCGGGATATTTCCCGTGGTCGGGATAAGTCTTGTCTTTCGAATCGATCATTTTTAGCCATCTCGGGAGTCTTCTCCGCGATCGGCGCCGACCCATATGGTCGGCGCCGATTTTCTAGGAGCGGCGCCGATTATAAAAGCAAGTCCGAACTCGGTTCGAAGGGGGCAGAAGAGAAAGAGGACCGAAAAAGAGACTAACGAGCTGAAAAGAAAGCACTTACGCACGAACGAGAGAGCGAAAGATACGGGTTTGAAGAAGAGAGATCTTTTTAGCATCAATTGTCTCGATTAGGGCAGATCTGTCCTAATCAATCACGAGAGGAGCACCGTTACTCTGCCCGTATCATATCAACATCATACACCACCATCATCATCTGGTGACTCTGTTCAGCGTCTCTCCATCTTGGCACATCTTGAGACTACATTCACCTTCCGATCCCGAATCTCATCGCATGAGTCCACGATTGGTGGTGATCGCCTTGATTGACATGCCCGATCTTACCCGATCGCGCCGATCGGTCCCGATCAGCGCCCGATCACATCGATCGCGCCGATTGTACCCGATCGGCGCCGATTTCACTTTGCGAGACAGGTAAAAGGTCACGAGGTAACACAAATCGGCATTATTTCCCGAGTTCCTGTTTTACGTACTTTACATGCTGCTTTGTTTGGTTTTGTTTTATTACTCTGATCGAGAAAATCTAGTCTTTATTTACATCTTTTATCATGTATGCTTCTTTTCTTAATTGGCGTGGTGACATCCCGAGGAAGCTTATCGCTTCTCGGACCCACTTCTCGGGCAGTCCACTAAAATATCTTTAACGTGGTCTTTTACGTCAAGCATCGGTGTTTTACAGGTTATTCGGATCTATTGTGCGAATTGCTCGTGTGCGCCCGTCTTATCTACATCGGCTTCCTCATCCGTCTACATCTTCATCAGGTATCGATTTCATTGGAGTTTTTCAGGGTTTTTGTGTTTAGTTTGGTACATTAACTTGGACAGGTAACAAGCACAAAATTCTTGATCTACATTACAGCACGCCGGTGGGACCCAACCAAAGTCCCTTATTGGTAAGTTCATTTCTTTTCTAGTTTTGAACTTTGTTCCTTTTTTTCACTGATTTCTATCAGTCCTATTTGAGCATTTCTGTTCATCATTTCAATCTTGCTTTTAGGCGAAATCATTATCTTGAAATTTTTTATTTCCTTTAAATAGAAATTTTTCGTTTCACCACTATCTGGATGTATCTTTCCGGATCTTGTTTGTTGTTTGCTTGATCTTTTCTTGCGGAGCACTTTGCTTGTTCGTGGGATTGTTCGAGGGGAAGAGCTCAACAACGCGCTTTTTGAAGTCCACACACCTTGGAGAGCTAAATCTACAGGTATTCCTCTTTTACGGTGTTTTCTCCTTTTTAGGATTTCTTTGTTGGTTGTCTATCACATCCAAACACTTCAATTTTTGGTGCTTAAAAGGAACTTAATCGCATTTGGGAAAGAACTTGTTTGACTTGTCTTCATCGAAATCAAACATTTCGTTTTAAGTGCTTAAAAAGAACCTTTTCTTTGTCATTCTTTGCATGCTTTTTCATCTAGTTTTAATTAGGTTGGAGAATTGATCAAAATCGGTAGTGACACTATTTGATTTTTATTTTTCACCCTTGCACACAAAGCCAAAATCACTAGGTATAAAGCATCTAAACAAAACTCCTTCCCTGGCCTCGCCTACTTGGAAGTGATATCGAGAGGAAGAGCCTACGCGGTACTCGGGCATGTTATAAATTCACGGAAGATTTTGGTATATATTGGCAAAGCACCCGACTCCCTTATCGCAGCGGTGTGTGAAGTGCGGGGGTAGGCCCCTATATCAAGCCACGTACCGGTCTTTTACTGAAGTGCCTTCGGGACTCCTCACCAAACATTACCCAAACCATCCTTAGTTTGGCTATATCGAGTAGTTCTGTTCTAAAAGCCTTCCCTAACATTTTCTTTTCTTAAAAGCATCAAAATTTAAAGGAGATAATCACTTACTTGTTGCTTGAATTGTTTGTGCATTAGTTAGGACAATCTTCTTTCTTGCTTGTTTTGACGGTTATCACCGGTCACAATCTAGGAAAATGGCCCAACGGGTTCCTTCTTCCTCGAAATCACCACCGGCGTGGATGTTTGGCACCCCTCAATCTTCCTCGGGACCATTTGTTAGTTGGTTCCCCCTCATGGTCGTATAATCCCTTCTATCAAAGCCAAAGCGCCTCCATCACGTCCGGCTTCTCCTAGTCCTCGAGATATCATCGGCTCGGAGTATGTTCCTCGCGGGGATCTGAATTTCGAGGCTTTCCTCGATCGCAATCAATAGCCCTCATGGACTACCAGTACACAAGTCGATCGAATATCGACCAAGACCCACCAATCCAACAAGTGTACGATTATCCTCGTGGATCATCCCAGGCCTTTTTAGAGCAGTTTGCACCATCTCTCTTGCCTCGAGCCACGGAGAAGTGCGAGGCCCCTATGCCTCCCTTTTCTCTTCCACCTACCATGTCGACTAGTTCTCAATTAGTCTTACCTATCCCTAACACTGCAGTTACCTCGAATATTCCACAACCCATTTCTGAGAGGTCTTCTGCCCTGGCTATAATGAATGCGTCTGCACACCCGCACATTGCCGTCAATTCGTCTATGCCCTCCATTGTGTCTCAAGGTCAGTACCTCTTCATGAGCCAACCCCCTCCGGCTAGTCAGTTGGTTCCTACTTCTCGTCCTCCAGTGAATCTTTCTTCCAATATTCCAGCAACTGCGACCTTCGCCCATCCCCTAGTATCGGCACCCTTGGTACCAAATCCGGCGGTAGAAGGTCCCTTTCAGGTCTTGTTCCCCAACATGTCCAATCTAACCAACACCCATGTTCCTCAATCTGTCCCTATTCAATCAACAAACATAGGAGTCCACCAATCACAGGTTCCATCCGTCACCCAACCTATATTTTCTCAACCACTTATTATCTCACAGCCTGCCTATACGCAAGCTGCCTCACAGCAAATACCCCACCCGGTGTCACCCAGAACACCTGGTTATTCCTCTTATCATCCTATCCAACAACAGATGAATCCCCCATTGACATCTCAACAACATCCACCACTTGCTTCTTATGTAGGACATACCAATGTACCTCCTCCCCAATCGACGTAGTTCAAATTCTCTTCAAGAAAATTGCAGACTTGGAAGCCTCCACAAAAGGAGCCCGTCCTTCATATTCCTTTGAAGAAGTGTGCAATGAACCCATTCATCCTTCGGTGGCTTTTAAGCCTTATCCTCCCAATGGGAACTTCCCAAATTCTCAAAATTTCATAGCGGGAAGACCCCGACAACATCTGCGAGCATTGAACATGCTTGCTACCTTATCGTCGAGGATCGGGAACTCATGCTCCGTACCTTTCCTATGTCTCTAGCGGGTCCCGCTTTGGGTAGTCTGATAACATCCCTCAACATTCTTTATTTTCTTTCTCTCAATTGGCCCGGATGTTTGTTGAAAACTTCTCAATAAATATCGCGCATAAGATCTCAATCACGAGATCTTTATAACATTCGCGATTCGACGATGAGTCTATAGCATGAGACTTTGTCGCTCGTTGGAGAGGATAATCAACCAATTGTCTTTCTCCTTCCTCAATCCCAACAAATCGAGTTGTTCACCCGATCTTGTGCTAATCACATTTCTTCCACTCTAAGGATCCAAACTTTTCATACCTTTGAAGAGGCCTTTACGATGGCACATGCAAACTTGAATCTCGTGCCATTGAACAAGAAAGTTAAAACTTCGCTCCAAATCTAAACCAGATTTCTCTCGGTTCACCAAACCAAATTCTTTCCCTCTAAAGATAAGAATCAAGGGTCCACAAATGCTATCGTATTAAAAACACCAGAACCGATAGTACTCCTAATCAACCATCACGAAGAGACCCTTCATCTACTCGAAAAGGGCCTTCATCTTCTCGATCCTTTGCTCCCTTGGGGAATCATATGCCTCTATCTTAGAAAAAATGTTGGAAGTTCGCATGATCGAACTTCCACCCATTAGGGATATTGATGAAAGTCGAAACGCCCTTTCGGTATAGGGAAAAGCGATTTGTCATTATCACAGAACCAAAGGTCATGACATCGAACGATGTCAGACTTTCAAAAATCTTGTCCAAAAATTCATTGATAAAGGTGAGCTCATTCTGGATAACCCAAATGCTCCCCCAAATCAAGCACTGGACGTTTTTAAACAACCTTTCCCCAATCATGCCCCAAATCATAATTCTTCGGAATCTCAAAAACCAAACACCCACACTATTAATTTCATCTCTACCGAGGACTCTTCTTCTGAAACCAATCCATCTGCAAACACATCAATCGAATCAGATCCTCCTTCCTCTTCATCAATCACGGGAGTTCCAATATCTTCAGATAGTCCATCTTTGAATATCCCTACATTATCAAGCACGGAGTTATCTCTCTCCGCTCCTTTGTCGACCTTCCATCTATGCAGAGCAGTGTCATCCTCATCTGTCTCATCATGGACATTCTTTGATGCTCGAAGCAATCACATCCCTCAGGAGTTTCCCTACGGACACATCCACTTATGTTGCTCCCATTCCCGCTGCAACTATGCCCTTGGTGAGCGTACCTATCATTGTGCAACTTCACGGAAGCATCTTGATTTTGACCCTTCCTATCTCTTTTCCTACGGTAGTTTCACCCATGATTACTGCATCAGAAGTAGTCCCTTCGCTAGGAACTGCTTCGTCATCACCCCCTTCTTCCATCACCAATGTTACTTCACCTATTAAGGAAAAATCAAAAGAAGTAGCACCAACACCTATACACTCGATTCCTCAACCTAAACCGCGACAACCAAAATCTAACATTATACCA
This sequence comes from Taxus wallichiana var. yunnanensis, assembly GCA_018340775.1. Lineage (NCBI taxonomy): Eukaryota > Viridiplantae > Streptophyta > Pinopsida > Cupressales > Taxaceae > Taxus > Taxus wallichiana. Next base: position 416,170,106 of record CM031243.1, read on the forward strand.
TCAGTACCTCCCCACTTGCTTCCCCCGAAAAGGTTACAGTCACCTTATGCCGTGGAAGTTGTCACCATCCCTGAAAAAGGAAAGCCCATATTTCGGACCATCAAAACTCTTGGTGCTCTTCCACAAAAATCTCTCTCCACGCCTCATAAACGATTGGATTTGCCCGTGGAGAAGGCGTCTTCTTCTACACATCCATCAAAGCCATCATCTTCTTCCAACACATTCTTCATCAATACCCCTAAAAGTAGACTTACCTACCAAAAAGATGCCACCTCTTTATCAGATCATCATCTTCATTACCAAAAACCAAAGCACCCTATATTCCTCCTATTACACCTACCTTGAGGACTTCTTCCTCATCTAAATCAACATTATCTAAATCATCCAAGTAAATCGACTAAGCAATCCCCTTTGTCTCCAAAGACCCAAAATTTGTCACATATCCCTCATCTTCAAAATCTATCTTAGGGGCTCCCCCTCCACCAAAGTCAATCATGTCTCATTTACTCCCATCCCAAGCACCCAAATTTGCTCCTCCAAATGTCCAAACAAACAAGAGGATCCCTAAAGAAGCTGTTAAACCTAACATGCAAGTTCTTTTACCTCGGCGGATCGATTAAGGTAAAAGAACCATCTTCATCATCTCTATCCTCCTCTTCGTCTACTAGGATTCTATACGAAATCCTTCATCAACTCATCAATCTTCATCCATAACCCTTCCTCGATTAAACCTTATAATCCTAAAGGAGTGAAACCTACTTGGTTTAACTCGATCTGATTTGTGCTTACCACCGTACTCCGGGTCATGATCTTTGCGGGGGTGTAAAGCTCTCGAAGCCGTTATCAAGAACCTTACGGAAGAAAGTGACCTTTTGCTGGAGGAGGAACAATTACCTCCTATCATCTTAGCCCCATCCAAACCTCAACCATCCACTCAGACCTCTAGTGGTTCCATCCCACTTGATCTTCCACCTTCCCAAATTGACACAATCCATATCGCCACTAGAACCCAACACTATGATAACCCATCTTCATCTTCAGCATCTCGACCACGGGTTGTCATTTCTGCAGCCCCTAAAGACGTTTCTCCTTCCTCATCAGCCCCACGACCCAGGGTCTCTATTCGTGCTGCACCTCGGGCTCAAGTTCCCGTGTCTGTTGAGGAGAGTGTTATGAAACAACTCACCCAGGCTCCGGTCAAAATGTCTCTTTTTGACCTCATCCAATCCTCTCCACAACATCGCCAAGCTTTGATTGATAATGTCTGCGTCGCATCGCGATAAATTCCGATGAGCCCTGACCCTTGAGTTGGTTGTTGGGTGAATGGACCATCATTACCATTTCTTTGAGGATTCGGAAATTCCTTCTCTTTCTTAGAAGATTTGGAGGCTCCCCTCTTCATCACGGTCCAAATCAATAACACTACCTTAAAAGCGTGTTATGATCGATAGTGGAGCTGCACTCAGCGTCATCTCCTCGCACACATTCGAACAACTTAAGTTACCAAAGAATGTGGTGTCACCCCCACCCTTCGCCCTTCGATCATTTAACGATCATTAGCGGTCACTCTAGGAGCGTGGTCTTACCCATCGAGTAGGTAGAAGGCTGCTCCATGAACTCTTCTATATTGTCGAAGGAAAATTCCACTATAACATGATCCTCGGACGCTCCTGGATTCGCGCAATGCATTGTGTCCCATCCACCCTCCATCGATGCCTAAAATATCAATATGAGGGCAAAATATATACTCATCCAGGAGATCCTTTTCCTTCCGCACAATGCGACATGACCACTAGGTCTGCCCCTTTAAAAGAAAATACATCTTCTCGGATGGGGCCTCATCTTCTTCCATACCTGTGACCAAACTACCGGATTTACAAAATCTGGAAGAGACATTGCAGCGTTTCTCACTAGGAGAGCTTCCTCTCTTTTCTTTCGATGCCCATCTCAAACCTAATGAGTATGGTAGACCAGACAAACAACCTGAATATCAACCAGGTCTCGGTCGCATCGTCACCATTGAGTCTGCCCTTGATCAAGCAGACCAATTTCATCTACGGTGGTCTTGATACGCCTCATCATCACCCGGATTCTCCTCCACAGAGCCAAACCTTACCTAACGGGGTTTGATCACCTCTGAGAATCCCACGTTTGCAAAGACTTATCTACATCGATGCGCGTGGAAAGGTTTTGGCCTTGGAAAATATGAACAAGGTATACATGACCTCAAATCCATTCCTACTCTCATGCCACATCAGAAATTTGGGTTAGGATTTAAACCTCTTTCAAAGGCCACTGTCACTATTCTTGATGAGTCTCTTCCTACTGAAGAACCATCTTCCCCCACCAAGTCAGAAGCATCACTTGATGTGGACGATGACATTTCCATCCCACCTAACTTTTTTTTTTTTGATCAATACCATTTCCTTAGGGCCGTTGGTCTATGAGACTAACAATCGGTCCGCTTCTATACCATTAACCTTCCCTGAAATAGTTGGAGCGACTCTCCTACTATCAACACTATCCTTTGTGCGGATGATGATTACTGTCCTCACCTATCGGGGGCGGGAGGATTCATATCTTCCCAAGACTATTCCTTCGACACGTCTACCCTTCTCAGCGAAGCCCTTTATCGACCTTAATATAGGGACTTTGAAGACCCTCGCATCATCAAGGTCGGCCAATCCCTTAATCCACGGGAATTAGGGGACTTTACCGCTTTTCTCTCCAAACATCGTCAAGCCTTTGCTTGGTCATATGAAGATATGCCAGGACTCGATCCCGATATTGTGGTCCCTGATATCGTTACCCTTCCCAACATCAAACCGGTTAAGCAAAAATTGCGTAAAATGCACCCTAGAGTAGCCCTTCTTGTCAAAGAAGATTACAACGCTTGCTCTCGGCTAGCTTCATCGACCCATCGATTATCCAATGGGTGTCAATGTAGTACCGATAACTAAGGCTCTTTGGGAAGATTAATTTGTACCGACTTAGGGATCTTAATCTTGCACTGTCCGAAGGATGATTTTCCTCTTCCTAATATCGACCAACTCGTAGATTTAACTGCGGGTCATGAGATGCTTTCTCTTATGGATGGTTTCTCTGGATATAATCAAATCCTCATCGCACCAGAAGACCAACATAAGACCTCCTTCATAACCCCTTGGGGACCTTTTCTTTATCGTGTCATGCCTTTTGGCCTTAAGAAGCGCGGGAGCGACCTATCAACGAGCAATGACATACATCTTCCATGATCTCTTACACAAAACTGTGGAGGATTATGTTGACGATCTCCTCGGCAAGTCCAAGCGCCGTCAGGATCATCTTTTCATCCTTGCACCTCTCTTTGAGAGGCTTATCCGCTTCTGTCTTCGTCTAAATCCAGCTAAGTGCGTGTTTGGCGTTCTCACTGGTAAACTTTTAGGTTTTATCATTTCCATCAGGGGTATTGAAGTCGACCCCGCAAAAATAAAAGCTATCCTTGAGATGCCTCCCCCGTCTAACTTAAAGCAACTCCATGAGTCTCGAGGGCGTCTTGATCGGTGCGTCGTTTTATCTCCCAATTGTCGGACCGTTGTCAACCTTTTCACCATCTTCTCCGTAAGAATGTTCATTTTGAATGGGATGAGCATTGCCAAAAGGCCTTTGATGATCTCAAAGCTTATCTTCTTTCTCCACCTGTGCTTACACCTCCACGCGAGGGGGAGCCTTTCTATCTTTATATCTCTGTGACTGACCATGCTCTGGGAGCCATGATCTCGCATCGGGACACTTGTGGTAAAGAACAAGCTGTCTATTACATCAGTCGCACCCTCCATGAGTATGAGACACGTTACTCCGAAGCTGAAAAACTATGTTGTGCTCTCTTCGCAACTTCTAAGCTTCGTCATTATCTCCTTAATCACAAAACTTACATTGTCACAAGTGTCGATCCCTCGAGACAATCCATGCAAAACCTTATCATGATGATCGCATCACTCGTTGGCTTATGCTTATGGTGAGTTTGACCTCGAGTTTATCCCATGCAAAAGGCTATCGAGGGTCGGGTTATTGCGAGATCAATTAGTGATGCTCCTCTTAGGACACTCAAGACCCCCTTGCTCAATTTCCCGATGAGTATATCCAACAAATTGATTTTGGTCTATCTCCATTTAAAGTAAAGCTCTTCTTTGATGGATCCAAATGCCGTGAGGGGAGGTGCGGGTTTTGTGATGATTCCTCCTTGGGAGTACGCCTATCCCGATCGCACACAAATTAAACTTTGAGTGCACCAATAATATGGTGAGTCTGAAGCTCTTGTCTTAGGTCTTCAAAATGCCATTAATCTCGGCGCTCGTCATATTGACATCTTTGGTGATTACGAACTCATCGTTAACCGAGTCACGGGTGTCTATCAATGCGAGAATGATATCCTTGAAAATATCGTGACATCGTTCTTGCCCGACTCCAATCTTTCGATAACTTCACTATCAAGCCATTCCTGCGTCACTGCAAATCGATTCGCGGATACCATGGCCTCTTTAGCCTCCTTATCCGCCTTTTACCGAAGACTCGCGTCTTTATGTGGTGTGCAGCGATTGGATCAACCATCTCATCTTGGGCAACTAACGTCAATCAATGTTGTCACTGACCCATACTCGGGATGAGTGGTATCAGCGAGATAGTTGATTATCTATCTCATTCGGTCCTTCCTCGGATCTGTCTCCCAATGGTAGAAGGTCTTTTGTCCAAGCGCAATCGCTATACTATTCTAGGTGGCCTTCTTTACACTGCGCGGCTTTGATGGTATTTTGCTTCGATGCCTCAAAACCCATGAATCATCTAAAGCTATTCAGGAGGTCCATGACGGTATTTGTGGTGGACATTTTAGTGGTTTAGCTGTAGCCAAGCGCATCTTACGTTTGGGATATTATTGGCCTTCTCTTAATCAAGATTGTTGTGAATACACTAAGAAGTGCGTCAAGTGTCGCCCAACATTCCAATCTCACGCACATCCCTAGTCAGGCTTTGCAACCTGCGGCGGATTTGTGGCCTTTTTCGCAGTGGGGTCTTGATCTTATTGGTCTCATCAATCCTCGTTCTTCACAGCGTCATCATTCTATCATTACCGCCACTGAGTACTTTACTAAGTGGGTAGAAGCTATCCCCCTTTCTTCAACAAAGGCTAAACCCATAGTTGATTTTGTCTATCAACACATCATTTGTCGCTTTGGCGTTCCACACAAGCTAATCACAGATAATGGTAAGTCTTTCAAAAACGCTGATTTGCAGAATCTCTGCTGATGCTTTCAATATCAAGCTCAGTTTTCTTCTCCATACTATCCTCAAGCTAATGGTCAAGCCGAAGCTTCAATAAAACTTTGCGTAATATCCTCATGCAAAGGTAACTAGTCATTTGGTAGGGATTGGCATCTACATATCCCTTTTGCTCTCTGGGCTTATCGGACTAGCATTCGTACTCCTCTTGGTGCTACTCCCTTCTCTCTCGTCTATGGAGTGCAGAATTTGTCCTTCCTTTGGAAGTCCAAATCCCATCTCTCAGTGTTTCTCTCGGAGAATTTGTCTCGATGAGGATTATCGTCAAAGTCGTCTAGCACAACTTGAATTATTAGATGAGCGGCGTCTTAACGCTCTTGAGCATCATCAGGTCTATCTCGAGCGTGTCAAACGTGCTTATAACAAGCACTTGCAACATCGTGACTTCAAAATTGGTGATCTTGTTCTTAAGGAAAATCAAAATGTCACTACACTCGAAAGAAGTCAACGTGGTAAGTTTGCTCCCAACTGGATGGGCCCCTACATTATCACTCATAAATATGGGTCTGGGGCTTATCGTTTATCTTCCATGGATGGTATCCCTGAAGCGGAACCTCTTAATGCTTTGCATTTACGGCCCTTCTCTTTGTTAAAATCTATCTTACACAAATCTAGTCGACTTCAGATCTTCATCATCCGTCCTAATAACCTTGAGTCATCTACTTTCGTGGTGATTTGAAATTGTGTGGTTCTCCGCCTATTGCCTCATCTACCTTAAATATGAGTATCGCGGCTCTACTCATTGCACGTTTCTTTTGGATATGTTCCTCCTCATGGTAGGAATACCTTAATCACCACTTCATCTGTCCCAGTACTTATCTTAATCGGATCTACTCGGGTCATGAGTGCATGTTCTTCTATGTTCTCTTCCCCTCCATCCCAGTCTATCTAGGTATAAACTCGAAACTTCTTCCAAAAGTTTCAAAAAAAAAAAAAAAAAAAAGAAAAAGAAAAAGAAGCTATCAAAAGATGGTGATCCCTCGAAGGACATGACTATCCATACATTATCATGAATCAAAAAAAAAAAAAAAAAAAAATTCTAAAAATATAGACCATACCCTCGAAGGATGGCTATCATTCAAATAGAATACTGACCGCTCCCTTGAAGGATGATTTGTTTCTCGAAAAGAAAAATTCAAGGCTTCTTGTAATTAATCGGCCTTCCAGTCAGTTTATAGCATCACTGAAAGACTTCCCGCATCGATCAGTCTTTCCATATCAAGCAAACTTCCCGCATTGATCAGTTTGCTTTTCTGTCAAAATCATGAAGCTGAGATTTAGGACCTTTTGTCGATCATATGGAGAATCCTATTTCCCCACTATGGACATGTATTCTGTCCCTTGTAGGTTCCGACAAGATACTTACTTACTTTTCTTTCCGTTTCTATCCTAGATCTGGTTTGCGACTAGTTAGTGTCAGATTTATTTTAATCTTATATAGGGCCTTGTATGCTTGGTCTTTTGGTTTCCTTTCTGGATTTTATCTATGGTCGGTTGGAAGTCCAACTTATCATTTTTCTTCTTCTCCAAGTATCTTCTCTTCTAAGTCACGGTTGTTTCCGCTTTCATCTTTGGCTCTTGCAAGGAGTATTCCCCATTTCTTTGTCTTGCAACCCTGTTAAATTGGCATTTCGCATGTTAATTAAATCAAAATTTATCTTCTATCAAAATTCCTCTTATCTATCAACACATCTATCTTTTTTCATTTCTCATTAAAATTACATCTATCTATATCTAAATCTATCCATCAAATGTACATCCAAGATACATTACATCTATCTATATCTAATCCATACATCAAACACATCTATCTATTTATTCATCAAAATATTTAAACACATATCAATCACATCAAGTTACATCACGTCTATCTATCCTCTATGTCTATCCCATCACATCTATTCATCATCTATCAGTCTATGTCTATATCATCATCTATCATCTATCGATTTATACTCATTTTTTCCCGTGGATTGCGGTATCGCTTCTCCACGTCGTTTATTTCCATCTGCTAATATCTTTGCCATAGTGTTGATGCTTGGCTTACTTATCTATTTGATCATTGTTGTGTGCTGAATTCCTCACGATGCCTTTTGGCACATCTTTTAGATGTCATCGTATCTATTTCGGGTTTGTTCCCTTTGCGTGGGACACTCGTATCTTTGGCAGCTTAGAGTTAAGCGGAGTGTAGGCACTAACGTCGTCTCATGAGGAGACCGTCTAGTTGTCCCTACCCGATGTGTCTCTCTTTAGATCTTTGGCTTTTTGCGAGTTCTCCTTGCACTCATGGAGTGCAGCAGGCACTAACGTCGTCTCACGAGGAGACCGGCTAGTTTTCCCTACCAATGTGAGTTCCTTAGGTTGCTGCCCTTGTGTTTATTTTTATGCGTCCTCAATGATCGGTTCTACTCGGACTATCCATTTGGGGCATCCTGCATTTTCATCTACCTCTTTCAAACTCGGGATCGTCATTCTATTATCCATCCCATCCACTAGTTTGAGGGGATCACATCACCACAAATTCTTCTCTTCTTCCATCCCTTTGTTTTGTCTCATAACCTTGCTTATCGCAAGTTACTTGACAAAAAGGGGCAAAATGTAGACACTTAAAATTGGTTACCCAATTTAGTGTCCCTTCTCATCCGTTTACTTGCCTAGGTAATCTGGGGCACGTTTACGTCACCAACTATCCCCTTGGGATAGTTTTCCAATTGTGATTTAATCACTTACTCTAAATTTAATTCATCACATCACATCTTACCCATGAGTAATTAAATATTAAATATTTAATTACGCTTCTTCCAATGCATCTTAATCACTTATCTACCCCAAATTTATTCTATCTCATGCATCACATCCATTTTTAATCTTCCCTAAGCGGGATATTTCCCGTGGTCGGGATAAGTCTTGTCTTTCTCGAATCGATCATTTTTAGCCATCTCGGGAGTCTTCTCATGATCGGCGCCGACCCATATGGTGGCGCCGATTTTCTAGGAAGCGGCGCCGATTATAAAAGCAAGTCCGGCTCGGTTCTGAGGACGGTTCGAAAAGGACCGAAAAAGAGACTAACGGCGAAAAGAAAGCACTTACGCACGAGCGAGAGAGGCGAGAAAGATACGGGTTGCGAAGGAGAGATCTTTTTAGCATCAATTGTCTCGAGTTAGGGCAGATCTGTCCTAATCAATCCACGAGAGAGCACCGTTACTCTGCCGTATCATATCAACATCATACACCACCATCTATCATCGGTGACTCTGTTCAGCGTCTCTCCATCTTCGGCACATCTTGCGGACTACATTCACCTTCCAATCCCGAATCTCATCCCTTTGAGTCCACGATTGGTGATCGCCTTGATTGACACCGATCTTACCCGATGGCGCCCGATCGGTCCCGATCATCGCGCCCGATCACATCGATCGCCGCCGATTGTACCCGATCGGCGCGATTTCACTGCGAGACAGGTAAAGGTCACAGGTAACACAAATCAAAGCATTATTTCGAGTTCCTATTTTACGTACTTTACATGCTGCATTGTTGGATTTTGTTTTATTACTACTGATCAGAAAATCTAGTCTTTATTTACATCTTTTATCATGTATGCTTCTTTTCTTAATTGGCGTGGGTGACATCCGCCGAGGAAGCTTATCACTTCTCGGACCGCTTCTCGGGCAGTCCACTAAAATATCTTTTAACGTGGTCTTTTACGTCAAGCATCGGTGTTTCACGGGTTATTCGGATCTATTGTGCGAATTGCTCGTGTGCGCCGTCTTATCTACATCGGCTTCCTCATCCGTCTACATCTTCATCGGTATCGATTTCATTGGAGTTTTCGGGGTTTTTGTGTTTAGTTTGGTACATTAACTTGGGCGAGTAAGCGCAAAATTCTTGATCTACAATATTGAAAGACCGATCGATATGGGAAGTCTTTCAATGATGCTAAGAAGCAAAAAAACAGCTGTCCTTCAAGGGATCGGTCTGTATTTCAAATGTAGCCATCCTTCAAGGGTATGGTCTATATCTTTTGATTCATTTTGAAAATGCATAGATAGTTGTCCTTCGAGGGATCGGCTTTTTTTTGTTTTTGAGCTTTTGGAGCTTGCTTTTGAAAGAAGCTGAGTGTAGACCAAATAGATCAGATAGAGGGGAAGAAAATGTATAAAAAGCACGTACTCATGCCCCAAGTAGATTTGATTAAGATAGATACTTGGGACAGATGAAGAAGTGATTAAGGTGTCCCTACTAGGAGGAGGAACATATCCATAAGAAAAATGCTATGAGTAGAGCCGCGATACTCATATTTAAGGTGGAAAATACATAACGTGGAGAACCACATAGTTCCGAATCACTATGAAAATATATGACTGGTTGTTAGATGGATGAAAGATCTGTTTTGTGACTAAGATCATGTAAGATAGATTTTAACAGTAGAAGGGCCTTAGATGCAAGGCATTAAGAGGTTCCATTTCAGGTACACCATCCATGGAGGATAGATGATAAGCCCCAGACCCATATTTATGAGTAACTACGTATGGACCCATCCAGTTAGGAGCAAACTTACCACGCTGACTCCATTCTAGCGTAGTGACATTTTGGTTTTCTTTAAGAACAAGATCACCAATTTTGAAGTCACGGTGTTGCAAGTGCTTGTTATAAGCACATTTGACATGCTCAAGATAGATTTGATGATGTTCAAGAGCATTGAGATGCCGCTCATCTAGCAACTCAAGTTGCGCTAGATGATTTTGATGATAGTCCTCATCAGAGACAAATTCTCTAAGAGAAACATGAAGAGATGGGATCTGGACTTCCAAAGGAAGAACAACCTCTGACCCATAGACTAGAGAGAAGGGAGTAGCACCCGTAGGAGTACGAATGCTAGTCTGATAAGCCTAGAGAGCAAAAGGGATATGTAAATTCCAATCCCTACCAGCTTGACTAGTTACCTTTGCGAGGATATTACGCAAATTTTTATTGGAAGCCTCGGCCTGGCCATTAGCTTGGGGATAGTATGGAGAAGAAAAGATGAGTTTGATATTGAAAGCGTCACAGAGATTCTACAAATCGATGTTTTTGAAATATTTACCATTATCTGTGATGAGTTTGTGTGGAACACCAAAGCGACAAATGATATGTTGATAGACAAAATCAACAATCGGTTTAGCTTTGGTCGATGAAAGAGGAATAGCTTCCACCCATTTAGTAAAGTATTATGTGGCAGTAATGATAGAATGATGACATTGTGAAGAGCGAGGGGTTGATAAGACCGATGAGATCAAGACCCCATTGCGAAAAAGGCCACAAATCCGTTGTAGGTTGCAAAGCCTGACTGGGGATATGTGTGAGATTGGAATGTTGTTGACACTTGACACATTTCTTAGTGTATTCACAACAATCTCGATTAAGAGAAGGCCAATAATAGCCTAAACATAAGATGTGTTTAGCTATGGCCAAGCCGGTAAAATGTCCACCACATATACCATCATGGACTTCCTAGATGGCTTTAGATGATTTAGGGGTTTTGAGGCACCAAGCAAAATACCATCAAAACCACATTTGTAAAGGATTGCTTTAGAATAGTATAGCGATTAGCGCGTAGGATAAAATATCTTCTACCATTGGAAGTCAGATCTAGAGGAAGTGTTGAATGAGATAGATAATCAACGATCTATTGATACCACTCATCTTGAGTATTGGTTGTGATGGCATTGATTGAAGTTAGTTGCCAGAGATGAGATGGTTGATCTAATCGCTACAAAGCCACATAAAGTCGCGAGTCCTCAGTAAAAGGTGAAATAAGTGAGGCTAATGAAGCCATTGTATCTGTGAATCGATTCGTAGTATGAGGAATAGCTTGGATAGTGAATTTATCAAAATATTGGAGTTGAAAAAGAACGATATCGTGATATTTTTGAAGGATATCATTTTTGCATTGATAGACACCCATGACTTGATTAACGATGAGTTCAGAGTCACCAAAGATGTCGATATGGCGGGTGCTAAGATTAATAGCATTTTGAAGACCTAAAACAAGAGCTTCATATTCAGCCATATTATTGGTACACTCAAAGTTAAGTTTGTGTGTGACTGGGATAGGTGCACCCCAAGGAGGAATCATAACAAAACTTGCACCTCCCCCTTGCTGGCATTTGGATCCATCAAAGAAGATTTTTACTTTAAATGGAGAAAGACCAAAATCAATTTGTTGGATATACTCATCGGGGAATTGAGCAAGGGGGACTTGAGTGTCCGGAAGAGAAGCATCAGCTAATTGATCTGCAATGACCTCGACCCTTGATATAATTTTGTGGAATAAAGTTGAGATCAAATTGTCATTAGCATGAGCCAACGGTGATGCGATCATTGTGATAAGGCTTCGCATGCATTGCCTTGAGTGGATTGATACTTGTAACAATGTAAGTTTTGTGATTGAGGAGGTAGTGACGAAGCTTAGAAGTTACAAAGAAGAGAGCACAACATAGATTTTCAGCTTCAGAATAACGTGTTTCATACTCATGGAGAGTGCGACTGATGTAATATATGGCCTGTTCTTTACCGTTAGCATCTCGATGTGAGATCATGGCTCCCAAAGCATGGTCAGTCACAGAAATATAAAGATAGAATGGCTCCCCCTCGCGTGGAGGTGTAAGCACAGGTGGGGAAAGAAGATCATCTTTGAGATCATCAAAGGCCTTTTGGCAACACACATCCCATTCAAAATGAACATTCTTATGGAGGAAATGATGAAAAGGTTGACAACGGTCCGAAAGTTGTGAGATAAAATGACGTATTGATTGAAGGCATCCTTGAAGACCACGGAGTTGCTTTAAGTTAGAAGGGGGAGGCATCTCAAGGATAGCTTCTATTTTTGCGGGGTCCACTTCAATACCCCTAATAGAAATGATAAAGCCTAAGAGTTTTTACCAGTGAGAACGTCAAACACGCACTTAGATGGATTTAGGTGAAGACAAAAGAAAATGAGCCTCTCAAAGAGAGGTGCAAGAGTGAAAATATGATTCGACAACATTTGGATTTCGAGGAGATCATCGGCGTAATATTCCATAGTTTTTGTAAGAGATCATGGAAGATGTAGGTCATGGCTCGTTGATAGGTTGCTCCTGCATTCTTAAGACTAAAAGGCATGACACGATAACAAAAATTCCCCGAGGAGTTAGAAAGGAAGTCTTATGTTGGTCCTGCAGTGCGATGAGAATTTGATTATACCCGGAGAAACCATCCATAAGAGAAAGCATCTTGTAACACGGCATTAAATCCACGAGTTGGTCAATATTAGGTAGAGGAAAACCATCTTTTGGACAAGCAAGATTAAGATCCGGAAGTCGGTACAAATTTGAATCTTCCTAGTAGCTTTGGTTCTTTGGTACTACGTTTGAAACCCATTGTGTATAATTGATGGGTTGGATAAAGTTAGCAGAAAGAAAACGTTGCAACTCTTCTTTAACAAGAAGGGCTACTCGAGGGTGCATTTTACGCAATTTTTGTTTAACCGGTTTGACATCGGGAAGAGTAACGATATTGTGGACCTTGATATCAATATCGAGTCCTGGCATATCCTCATATGACTAAGCGAAAGCTTTACGATGGTTGGAAAGAAAAGTAGTAAAGTCTCTTAACTCCTGTGGATTAAGAGATTGGCCGACCTTAATGATGCGAGGGTCTTTAGAAGTCCCTATATTAAGATCGACAGTGGCTTCATTAAGAAGCGTAGATGTGTCAGAAAGAATGGTTTTAGGAAGATAGGAATCCTTTACTCCCGAATAGGTGAGGATAGAATCATCATCCGTACGGTGGATAGTGTTGATAGTAGGAGAGTCGTCTCCAACTATTTTAGGGAAGACTATTGGTATGGAAGTGAATTTGTTATTAGTTTTATAGGTCAGTGGCCCTAAGGAAATGGTATTGACTAAAAAAAAGTTATATAGGATGGAAATGGTGTCATCCACATCAAATGATGCTTCTAACCTAGCGGGAGAAGATGGTTCCTCAATGGGGAGAGGCTCATTGAGAATAGTGATGGTGGCTTTTGAAAGAGGTTTAAATCCTAAACCAAATTTTTGATGTGGTTTGAGAGTTGGAATGGATGTGAGGTCATGCACACCCTGTTCATACTTTCCTAGGCCAAAACCCTTCCACGCGCATCGATATAAATAATTTTTTGCAAACATGGGATTTTGTAGACAATCAAACCCTGCTGAATAGGGTTTGGCCCTAGGAGGAGAATCCAAGCGATAGTGAGGTGTATCAAGACCACCGTAAATGAAGTTAGTCTATTGATTGGGCAGACCAATGGTGATGATATGACCAAGACCTAGCTGATATTCAGGTTGTTTGTCTGGTCTACCATACTCATTAGGTTTGAGATGGGCATCAAAAGAAAGAAGAGGAAGCTCTCCTAGTGAGAAACGCTACAATGTCTCTTCTAGATTTTGTAAATCTGGTAGTTTTTTGCAAGTATGGAAGAGGATGAAGCCTCATCAGGAGAACAAGCATTCTCCTTTAGAGGGCAAACCATGTGGTCATGTCACACTGTGAAGAAGAAAAGGATCTCCTGGATGAGTATAGATTTTTCCCTCATATTGATATTTTAAGCATCGATGGAGGGTTGATGGGACACTGATTCATTGCACGAATCCAGGAGTGTCAAGGATCATATTGTAGTGTAATTTACCTTCAACAATGTAAAAGAGTTCATGAAGCAGTTTCTTACCTACTCGAATAGGTGAACCACAGTTCCTAAAGTAAGCGCCTTTGATCATTAAATGATCGAAGAGCGAAAAGGCGGGGTGACACTACGTTCTTTGGTGACTTAAGTTCCTTGAATGTGTGTGAGGAAATGATGTTAAGTGCAACACTCATCACATCGATCATAGTTCATTTTAACATAGTGTTGTTGATTTGAATTTGTGATAAAGAGGAGCCTCAAATCCTTGGAAGAAAGGGAAGGAATTTTCGAATCTTTAAAAGAAATGGTGGTTGACGGTTTATTCAATCCAACAATCATCTCGAAAAGGCGGGGGCTCATCGAATTTCTTTGCGATACGGCGTAGATTATCAATCAAAGCCTGGTGATCTTTGTAGGGATGATTGAATGAGGTCAAAAAGAGACATTTTGACTGGAGCATGAGTAAGTTGTTTCATAACACTCTCCTCTACTGACACGGGAATCTGAGCCTAAGGTGAAGCACGAATAGAGACCCTAGGTCTCGAGGCTGATGTGGAAGGAGGAATGCCTTCAGGGGCTACAGAAATGACAACCCATGGCTGAGATGATGATAGATTATCATATTGTTGTGTTCTAGTGGCGATATGAATCATGTTGATTTGGGAAGGTGGAAGACCATCCAGTGTGGAATTAGTAGAACTAGAGGCCTGAGTAGATTGTTGAGGCTCAGATGTGGTTGAGATGATAGGAGATAATTGTTCCTCCTCTTCTTCCAGTCAGAAGATCACTTTCTTCCAAAAGAACAGATTGAAGGGCCTTACATCCCTCGGTGTCATGTCCTGGGGTGCGATGGTAAGCACAAATCAAATCAGAGTTGAACCAGGAAGGTTTTACTCCTTTAGGATTATAGGGTTTGATCGGAGGAAGGGATATGGATGAAGACTGGATAAGTTGGTGAAGAATCTTGGTATAAAACCCGGTAGACAAAGATGAGGATAGAGATGTTGGAGGTGACTCTCTTACCTCCACGGACCATGAAGGTAAAAGAACCTACATATCTGGTTTGACAGTCTTTTTAGGGATCATTTTACTTTTTCAGACATTGAAAGAAGTAGCCTTGGACACTTGAGATGGAAGCAAGTGAGGCATGATTGATTTTTGCACGGAGGAGGAGCTCCTAAGATAGATTTTGAAGAAGATGAAGATGTGACAAGTGTTGTGGTCTTGAGAGATAGGGAACGGCTGCTTGATCGAAATAGATGAGGGAGGAGCTCCCAAAATAGGTCGATCGGAGGACATAGGGTACCTTAGCTTTTGGTGATGAAGATGATGGTCCTGATAAAAGAGGTGATGCCTCTCTAGTCTGTGAATTCACTTTACAAGGTACCAGTGAAGAAGGTGTTGTAGAAGAAGAGGATGATGGTTCTAATGGTATTGTAGAAGAAGATGCCTTCCCTAGTTGACAAATCCAATCTTTTATGAGGCACAGAAAGAGATTTTTGAGGGAAGGCACCAAGAGTCTTAATAGTCCAAAATATGGGTTTTCCTTTTTCAGGGATGGTGACAACTTCAACCGCATAAGGTGATTGTAGCCTTTTCGGGGGAAGGAGATGAGGGGGTGTTGATGATGTAACGTTAGACTTTAGTTGTCTTGGTTTGAGTCCAGGAACCGAGAGTGTAGGTGCGATGCTATTTCTTTATATTTTCCCTTAATAGGAAAAATAGTATCGGTGATGGAAGAAGTGGATGATGAAGGAGCAGTTCCTTGCGAGGGAGGTACTTTTGGTACAGTAATTGTGGGTGTAACTATTGTGGGAAAGGAAACGGGAAGATTCAAAATCAAAGACGCTTCTGTTGAAGTTGGTACAACTATAGGTATGTTTACCAATGGCATAGTCGCAGCAAAGATGGGAGAAACAGAAGTAGATGTATTCACGGTGGAAACTTGAAGAGATGTAATTGCCTCGAGCATCGAAAGAATATCTGACGATGAGATAGATGAAGATGAAACTGTCTCAGGAATAGACAAAGATCAGATAAAGAGGCAGAGGGAGATGAATCCATTTCTAACAAGGTGGGAATATTCAAAGACGGGGTGTCTGAAAATGATGGAATCCCGGCGAATAGCGAAGCGAAGTAGGAGGTTCTGATTCAGTCGATGTGTTCGTAGATGGCTTAGTTTTAGAAGAAGATTCTTCAGTAGAAATGAAGCTGATAGTATGAGTGTTTGGTTTTTGAGACTCTGAAGCATCATGGTTCGGGGAATGATTAGGAAAAGGTTGTTTAAAAACATCAAGCACCTAATTTGGGGGAGCATTTGGGTTATCCAGAATGAGCTCGCCTTTATCAATGAATTTCTGGACAAGATTTTTGAAGGTTTGACATCGCTCAATGTCATGGCCTTTAGTTCTATGATAATGACAGAAGTCATTTTCCCTATACCAGAATGGACGTTCTTGGCTTTCATCGAAATTTCTAATGGGGGGAAGTTCAATCATGTGAACTTCCAACATTTTTTCTAGGATAGAAGCATATGATTCCCCCAACGAAGTAAAAGATTGAGACAACGAGGGTCCTTTTTGAGAAGATGAGGAGTCTCTCCGTGGTGTTTGATTAGAACTGTTAATGGCACGTGATGTTTTTAATATGATAGCGTTAGTGGATCCCTGATTTTTGTCTTTAGAAGTGGAAGGGTTTGATTTTGTAAACCGAGAAAAATTGGTTTAGATTTAGAGTGAAGTTTTAACTTCCCTTGTTCAATGGCACGGACTCAAGTTTACGTGCCATCGTAAAACTTCTTCAAATGTATGAAAAGTTTGGATCCTTAAAGTGGAAGAAATATGATTAGCACAAGATCGGGTAAACAACTCGATCTTTTGAGATTGAGGAAGGGAGAAAGAAAATTGGTTTATTATCCTCTCCAATGAGCGAAAAAGTCTCGCAATAGACACATCATCGAATTGACGAATTTATAAAGATTGTAATCGAGATCTTATATGCGATATTTATTGAAAAGTTTTCAACAAACATCTGGGCAATTGAGAGAAAGAAAACATGGAATGTTGAGGAATGTTATTGTACCAATCTAAAGCAGGCCCTGCTAGAGACATAGGAAAAGTACGAAGCATAAGCTCTTGATCTTGGACTATTAGGTAGCAAGCATGTTTGAATGCTTGTAGGTGCTATTGAGGATCCTCCCAACTATGAAATTTTGAGAACTTAGGAAGTTCCCATTGAGGGGGATAAGGCTTAAAAGCCACTGATGGATGAATGGGTTCATTACACACTTCTTCAAAAGAGTATGAAGGCCGAGCCCCTTTGGTGGAAGCTTCTAAGTCTGTGATTTTCTTGAAAAGAATTTGGACCATGTCAGATTGAGGAGGAGGCATACTGGTATGTCCTACATAAGAAGCGAATGGTGGATTTTGTTGAGGCGTCAACTGGGGGATTCATCTGTTGATTAACAGGATGATAAGAGGAATAACCAAGTGTTATGGGTGACACCTGGTGAGGTATTTGCTATGAAGGAGCATGTGTATAAACAGGTTGTGAGATGACAAGTGGTTGAGAAAAAGGTGGTTGAATGAAAGCCGGAGCCTGTGATTGGTGGGCTCCTACACTTGTTGACTGAATCGGAATGGATTGAGGAACATGGGTATTGATTTGATTGGACATGGTGGGGAACAAGGTCTGAATGAGGCTTTTGACTGCTGGATTGGTTATTAAGGGTGTCGATGCTAGAGGATGGGTGAAGGTTCATTGTCGCTAGAACATTGGAAGAAAGACCAACTAGAGGATGAGAAGCAAGAACCAACTGACTCGTTGAAGGGGGTTGACTCATAAAGAGGTACTGACCTTGGGATGTAATGGATGGCATAGAAGAATTAACAACAATTTGTGGGTGTGTAGACGCGCCCATTATAGCTAGAGAAGAGGACTTCTCAGAAGTAGGTTGTGGAATAGTCGAGGTAACTGTGGCGTTAGGAATAGGCAAGACTATTTGAGAACTAGTTGACATGGTCAGTGGAAGAGAAAAAGGAGGCACAAGTGCACCACCCTTTTCCATGGTTCGAGGTGAGAAAAAGGATGCTAGCTATTCTACAAAAGCCTGGGATGGTTCACGAGGATAATCATAAACTTGTTGGATTGGTGGTCCCTGATCAGATATTCGAATGGACTTATGTACTAGGTAGTCCATAAGGGCTACCAGATTGTGATCAAGGAGTGCCTAAAATTTAGGTTCCCATGAGGAACATACTCTATATCAGAAGCAGATGATATTTCTGAAGGACTGGGGGAAGCTGGACGTGATGGGATTACTTTAGGCTGATAGAAAGGATTATATGACCAAGATGGGGAACCAACTAATAGTGGTCCCGAGGAAGACTGAGGGGTGCCGAAACATCCACACTAGTGGTGATCTCGAGAGGAAGAAGGGGCCAGTTGAGCCATTCTTCTAGATTGTAACCAGTGATGACCATCATAAATAAGTAGAAATATAGAAAAAGAAGATTGACCTAACTAATGCACAGACAATTCAAGTAGCGTAGGTGATTATCTCTTTTAAATTTTCCTACTTTTAAGAAAGAAAATATTAGGGAAGGCTTTTTAGAATAGGAACTACTCAGATAGCCAAACTAAGGATGGTTTGGGGAATGTTTTGGTGAGGAGTCCCGAAGGCACTTCAGTAAAAGACCAGTACGTGGCTTGATATAGGGGCCTACCCCGCACTTCACACACCACTGTGATAAGGGAGTTGGGTGCTTTTCCAATATATACCAGAACTTCCGTGAATTTATAGCGCGGCCCAGTACCGCGTAGGCTCTTCCTCTTGGATGTCACTTCCAAGTAGGTGAGGCCAGGGGAGGAATTTTTGTTTTGATGCTTTATACCTAGTGATTTTGGCTTTGTGTGCAAGGGTGAAAAATAAAAATCAAATAGTGTCACTACCGATTTTGATTAATTTTTCCAGCCTATTTAGAAAACTAGATGAATAGCATACAACAAAAATGACAAAGGAAAAGTTCTTTTTAAGCACTAAGAACAAAGTGTTGGATTTCGATGAAGACAAGTCAAACAAATTTTATCCCATATGCGATTTCCAAAATTGAAATGTTTGAATGTGATAGAAAATAAACAAACAAGTTCTTTTTAAGTTCTTAAAAAGGAGAAAACACCATAAAAGAGGAATACCTATAGATTTAGCTCTCCAAGGTGTGTGGACTTCAAAAAGTGCGTTGTTGAGCTCTTCCCCTCGAACAATCCCATGAACAAGTAATGTGCTCCACAAGAAAAGGTTAAGCAAACACCCAACAAATCTAGAAAGATATATCCAGATGATAGTAGAATGAAAATTTCTATTTAAAGAACTAGAAAACTTTCAATAAAATAACAATTTTGCAAAAAGAGATGGATCAAGAATGCAATTTTGAAATCAAATGAAATATTTATTGATCTTTGGAATAGGAATTGGAATTTAGTTTTGCAAGAAAGAAGAAACTTTTACTTTGCGAATTATTAAGTGAAAGAAGCAAGACCAAAATGAAAGAAGGAAATGCTACGGAGAACTGACGAAAAGTCAGCGAAGAAACAGAACAGAAGCTCAAAACTGGAAAAGAAATGAACTTACCAATAAGGGACTTTGGTTGGGTCCCACCAGGTGTGCCAGAATGTAGATCAATAATTTCGCACTTGTTACCTATCCAAGTTAATGTACCAAACTAAACACAAAAACCTTGAAAAACTCAAATGAAATCGATACCTGAAAGACAAGATCTGAAGATGTAGATGGAAAAGAAAGCCGATGTAGACAAGACGGGTGCACACGAGCGATCCTACAAAGTAGATCCAAGAAACCTGTGAGACACAGATGCTTGACAGAAAAAGACCACGTTAAAAGATATTTGGGTGGACTACCCGAAAAGTGGGTCCGGGAAGCGATAAGCTCCCTCGGCGGATGTCAGTCCACGTTTTCAATTAAGGAAAGAAGCATACATGATAAAAGATGTAAGTAAATGTCTATATTTTGATTAAAAATGATAGACAAAAAAGTAAACAGCAGACAAAAACCAATAAAAAATAGGAAAGTGTGAAAACAATGTTGGATTTGTGTTCCCTGAATTATTTTACCTATCCGTGGTAGATCGGCACCGATTAGGAAAATCGACGTCGACTGAGAAGAATCGGCATCGACTGAGATAGGTCGGCGTCGACTAGAGAGAATCGGCATCGACTGGGTACGGTCGGCGTCGACTTGGAAAATTACAGGAAGATTGAGAAACAGACAGTGGAAGCTAGATCGTCGATCTCCACTGGATCTATAAGAGCCGTAGGGATACTGACAAGGCTCCACCTGTGTTGGATGCAGGAACAAAGTCACCAAGAGATTGATGGAGGCTCATGATGTCGATGTGGTAGGAGCAGAGTAACGGTACTCCTCTCAGGGATTGGTTTGGATAGGATTCACTCTCACTTGATAGATAATGCTCAGACTTAATGCTCAAAACTCTCTCGTTCTTTCTGTCTCTCTCTCTCATGTCTCACTGTCTAACCAGAACTGAATTCTAGCCTTCTATTTGTAATCGGTGCCGACCGAGATGAAATTGGTGCTTCGCTCTAAAAATTGGCGTTCGACCGAGTATCGGTCGGCACCGATCAGGGAAGTCTCCCGAAATGGCCAAAAGGGATGATTTTTGGGAAGATGAAGTGATCCTTCCACCTCAAATATGGGAAATATCCCACTGCTTAGTTTGGGAGGAGAAAAAATAGGGGGGATAGATGGATAGAATAGATACGGGAGGTTAGGAATTGATATGGGGTAGATAAGTGGTTAGGATATATGTAGAAAATATAATTAAATAGTTAATATTTAATTATCTATGGGTAAAACATAATGGGGTGACATAAACTTAGGATAGATGTTTAAATCAAATATTAAATAATACCCTAAGGGAGAAGTGGTGATGTAAACTTGCCCCAGGTTACCCGAGAAGACAAACATGCACGGGGGCACCAAATTGGATAACCAATTTTAGGTGTCTATAGGTGTATTAAATGGGTGTAGATTATATGTGATGGATATGATGGATGAGGCTTAGATGTATTGGTGATAGTGATGAATTCAAAGGGTGATTAGATTGATAGATAGAAATGATGTGATCATTTTAGACTAGATGTAAGATAAAATGCTGAAATGTGATTAGATAAGATGTAAGATAAGATGGGTCAGAACTTGATAAAAGTGACCAAAAGTTTTGAAGTACACATTGTCACAGTAAGGAGTGCATGAGGAAGGGATGTTGTTGGACTGGATTGGAGGTGATAGTGAAAACGAGAACAAGACAAAGTGATGAACTTGCAACCAATAGTAGGTGTTAACACATAACTAACGATAGTTAGTCATACTTAAGATCATAAGGGAAAAGATGGGAAATGTACTTATAGACCTACTATCGACATGAAAAGGGGGTTTTAATATAACTCATATAGGGGAAATATGTTCTCCTTAGGTGATAGTCCTATATGCCCCAACTCTAAGCAATATAGGAAAAAATGATCAATGCGGGAAGTTTGCGGAGAATGGGAAATTTGGTTTATGCGGGAAGCTTTCCAAGGATGGTTGCTTTTGATATTTTGCTTTTACTTTTGAGATTTTGAAGGGTGATCAATGTGGGAAGCTTTTACATCCATGGTAGAAGATAGTACCCATCCTTGAGGAGTGGTCTACATTTAGACTTTTGCTTTTGGATATTAGGTTTTTTTCTTTTTTAGATGGTAGGATATATGATAGTTGTCCTTCAAGGAGAAGTCTATAATTTTTGAAATTTTTCTTTATATGAACAATTGTCCTTCGAGGGAGCATTATGTTTCTTTTATATGATAGCTTTGATATGAGCATCTAAGATTTTTAATTTTTAAGATAAAGTTAGGGATATCCAAGTAGACCACTTGGGGAGGGGATATAAGATGTATAAGTGATACCTATAGACCCTTAACATGGTTCTAGTAGGTATATAAGAAGGAGGCATAGGTAATTATTATAGGTTTCCCATCTAAAAGGAGGAAATTTTCCATAAGGAATATGTCATGGGTAGAGCCATGTGTAATCACGAAATCACACACTTACTACTATTATTATCTTGCTAAGTATTTGTTTTATATATGGATCTTGTAGAAGAAAAGTATTCATTGATGACCCATTCCATATTTTAGTCATATGTCTTGTTGGTTTTCACCTTTTTGGCCTTCTACATTTTTACTTCACTCACACAATTCCAGTTAGGTCTTAGGGATTTCTATCTATCAAGTACTCACTCAATTTTCGTCACTAGTCTCACAGGGCACCTAAAAGAGGATTAGGGTGTAGACACTAAATCATGTACTTTGGGTAGTATTTAGTCTCTCTCTCATACTACTATTTAGAGGGTTTTTAAGTGATAAAAGTACTAATTAACCCCCATCTCTTCATCATTTTTATCATCTTCAATCATTTTAGATTTGACTGGGTCACCTGTGCTAATCTTGGGACACCCATGGGCACCCGATCCCATGAGGGTGCCTCGGTCCTTTTTGAACTTTCCTGCCACTTTTTGGGCTCTTTTTAGCCGTTTGAGGTCTTTATCTTTTTAGTGGTCGGTCATTTTAGGGTTAATTACAAAATTAGATCAAGAGAACCCTATAAATAGAAATTTATGAGACCATAATGGGGGAAAAAGCACTAGTCACTACTATCATCCACCTAGAGTTGCATCCATCTATAACATTTGGAGATTATTCACATTCACTTAGCTCCATCACAAGGGATAGGGTTTGGATATCTCCATCACACAAGCATAGGGGGAGGATTCTATTCTATTCTATCCACCATTCTATTACATTTTTCTACAGTTTGCTCACTACATCGTAAAGTGAGACTAGGACAAGAGCAACCTAGGGCACATGATCACACACACACACACACACACACACACACACACACACACACACACACACACACACACACACTAGAACTACATTTGGATCTAGAATGTAGTGCAACACTCAATTAGTAAGTCCATTGTTGTGGAAGCTGAGGTCAATCTGACCTATTCATATGTATTCTTTTTTTTTTAGGGTTTTGATACTTCTTATGGTCTTTTGTAGGTCTTCTATTCATCTTGGATTATTAATGACATCTAGCAAAGTGTAATAAATCTGATGTGACAAACAAGCAAGGGTTTGAGACCACCTTCCGAATCTATGAAATTCAATTCTAGATCTTCACATAGACCAGTGGTGCCCATTTTTCAGACCAGAGCACCCATAAGCACCCCAGTCCCTCTTTAGGCACCCCAATCTAGAGAATCAGTCTAGATATGTCCTTTTTAGGACCTTTGCACATTATTTCCTGCTTCATGTTTCTCTATTGAGCTTTGTAACACGAGTCCGTCAATGCCAAGTCTCGTGAATCGGCTAAGGCCTTTTTAACCCTATTTTCTCATTAGGGTTTCACATTTTCACTTACTTAGTTACTTGGGTCATTTTGCATAGTCATTTACTACATTTATTTACAGTATTTACATTTTGTTCTAGATTAGATTAACTATCATTGCTCCACACATCTTAGTTAGTTTTAGTTAATCATTTTGGTGAACCCAGCCACTTTCACACTTAGGATCCTCATCTTTCTTCTATCATGGGTCATAAAGTTCCTCAAGTTCCTTTGTCTTATCTACTTAAAATGTATCCCAACTATCAAGTTGTTCTACAAAGACAATTAGACTCCATATGTCATCCTCTAAGTATGCCACCAAATGAAATAAGTCCTATATTCAATCATTTATCTGACAACCCTAGTCCTAGTGGTCCTACATCTAATCAACCCCTATTGGACTCAATTCAAGCTCTACATGCATTATTTCAAAAAAATTAAGTCTATGGAATCGACTATTACATCTCTCGATCTGAAATTCAATAGCTTAAGGATGCTTCTCAATCACATGTTTTTTCTCCTTCTATATCTTATATGAAATCTATGTCTACTAAATGTTATTTAGCTAAACCTCTAGACATGCCATTGCGCATGATCCTCTCATATTTGATCATAATACTATGGAACATGACATCCTTTTTCATCTCCTTAATCATCAATTGATGACTCTACCACCTACTCATTACTATTCTCCTTATGGGTTAGAAAAATATCAAAGTCATCCATATTGCAATTATCATCGAATCAATGGACATAATGATAACGATTGCCACACTTTTCCATGAATTATCAATCATATTGAGCGTTAAGGACTTATTTTTTTTCTCCACAACATTCTAATATGACTAATAAATCCCGTCAGAGTCCTAAATATGATTTATCTATATCTAATGAGCATCAGGCCAACGTTACTCAAACACCTCCTAAGTAGTAATCTCTCACAAATAGTTCACCATCCTCTCCTACTCAGCCATCTACAATATCACCAAGTCAATCACCTACCAAAATTAGTTCACAATATCCTACTAATAAGTTGTCTATCATATCACCAAGTCAACCTAAGAAACCTCCCTTCAAAGTTAGTGCAACATGGCCTCCTCTCAAGTCTAAGCTCCAACCAATCACTTTCATCAAAGAAACTAATCCTCCTACTAGTGGTCAC
Source organism: Taxus wallichiana var. yunnanensis (assembly GCA_018340775.1). Taxonomy (NCBI): domain Eukaryota; kingdom Viridiplantae; phylum Streptophyta; class Pinopsida; order Cupressales; family Taxaceae; genus Taxus; species Taxus wallichiana. Next base: position 416,194,733 of record CM031243.1, read on the forward strand.
GATATATTTTCAATTTCACCACCATCGCATAGTTCTACTATTAACTTTATCCAACACGGTTCCACCGCATGCAAACTTAGTCTTTGGTAGGTGACTCTTATCACTCTACCCTCCTGATGACACACTCATATTATTATGGTTCTTATATGACTATTGAGGGTTTGTTACGATTAAGAACCTCATTTCATCTTACATTCACATATTTATTCATTACATAGCCACTCATACACACCTCCCTTTACAATCATCTCCCTTATCACACTTACTCTACAATTTCTCATTCTTGAATCAATCTTACAAAATTTATGATACCTCACCACCTTCATACATCATTTATCAAAATGTACACACATTGCCACATAACATCTAATACATCCCCCCACTCACCTTAACATTTGTGCATGTCTCATATTTGCATTTTCATATGTCATCATAGGTATAGTCACCTAAATTTTAGCATCATCATACCCGATGACACACTCTTGTGCTCCAGTTCACACTTGACTGTTGAGGGCTTACTATACATGAACCCCACACACTACACTACAGGTCTTACACACCACATCTATTCACACATTACACATCATGCACCATACATTCTACATTTATTCTACAACATTTTGACATTTGCATCATCCTAGTCTTCATCATACTCATCTAGCATTCCATCCTACATATTACATTACTAGTATATCTACACATTTTACATTGCATACTATACATTACACTTTACACATTCTACACATCTTACATCGCATTCTACATATCATGTATTTACACATTCTACTCATCACATGTTTTTCTCATCATCATTGCATGTACTACATCTTCTTCTACACACTAAAGTCACCACCCTATTATGTACTTTAGTTCTTTAGTCCATACTGATAGCCGAGGGTTTACAAATCAAATGGACCTTATATTCATTACACATTTATCATTCAACCTCTCATCATGCAACATTTCTAGGATAGTGACACAAGTTATAGGCTAACTCATCATGTAGTGGCATATGCTTTAGGCTACACCACCAATCCATACTTTTCATCTTGTAGTGATATATGCTTTAAGATAAAATCACTCCTAAATTCATTTTTGTGATATAAATTTCAGCTATAGGCTTCATGAGACATACATCATTTCGAGGTCATATGTCATCACTACACATATGCAATCATCACATCGCATTATACATAACAAAAACTTGGACCATTTCTGATGACGTACTCTTGTTTATACTTTATTCTTCACTTTGAGGGGAAAACCAACTGAACCTCATTGTATACACTTCCATTTTCTCGGAGGTACGTGGGTTCCTATCATTCCATCTTGCATTCCATTCCACCCATCCACATCATACTACATATTATAGTTGGTTTTTTTACTTACTTTCTTGCTTACTTTTTTTTGATATTTTCATGTTATTTATTACACATGCTAGATAGATATTTTTATGTCATTTATCTATACCATCCACACATGCGCATTCACATCTTTTTCTAGTTGTGATCACAGATCGTATCTTACACACAACACGGATGATCACCTTCTACCCTTCCTACACTTGGTCATTGAGGGCATCCGCATTTGTATCTCACATGTGTTATTGTTTCATTTTGTACTTAGCATTTTACATTACTTGGTTACACATCTTTTGACATATTAGTTATCTTTCTAAGATGTTAACAAGTGCTTCATGTGCAACATTTTTATTCAGGGATATTGGCTTCCATACTTGTTTGTTAAATTGTCTATTATTATTTTCTCTTATCTACGGGCTTTGTCCTATGTTTGGTGTGCACACTTGTTTATTGTATGCGGTCATGGGCCTCGTGTTTCTTGCGACAAAGTGAGTGGTGTCCCTTTTTACAACCCACTTTGTTGGGATTATCTTTGTCTTCTTGCATGTTTTCGTTACTACTTTTCTTGGTAGCTTATACACTTTTTGCATAGCGTACACTTATCTTCTTACATGTAAGCTTGTTCATACTAACACTTGTCTTTGGATAGCATCTTATTTGTATATTCCTTGGTTTCTACCAAGCGCATTCCCTTCCCCCTATAGGGCATAGTTTTCAAAGTTCATGTGGTTGGTCCTATTTTGGGGCTGCATTCTCTTATCAACAACATCGTATGCACCCCTAAAGAGGGGGTCATCATTTGAGTTTTCTACATACTATACCGATATTCTACACTGGTTCGGTTCAGTTATATACAACGAGTGGGTTCAAACTAGTCTATGAACCCCATACACAATAAATTTTAAGAAATGGTAGTCCTTAGCATTTGGGGGAATGATAAATGGTTGGAGGATACAACGGAATTCCTCCCAATAATTATTCTACCATCGATGTCGGATCGCCTAAATCAACCATGATGTACAGAGATCTCTTCACACACATTTAGGGAAGCGATTACATGAAGGATTATAATGTAGATTTCTCCCTATACTTCTTTGGCTAGGGTGGCGTGAGATCACCCAAAAACATCGTAGTACATGATATACTTCTACACTCTTTCTCTCAACATGGATCAGGTGCACATGTTCCATTTACATTTTTCATTTGTGTATTTTACATTCAAATGATTTTTACATACATGTGTCTTTTACATTATGTTTTTACACACACACACATATATTTGACTCCTTGATCATTTTCTCCTCATAGTTATGACTCGTATGAGAAACAAGCAATCGGGAGCAACAATAATGACAACACCAATAACAACGTCAACAACGAAACTTTGCGGCAACACACTTTGCATACTAACCATGCAAGTACATTACATACATCGGCATCAACACACGTGTTTCTACCCTAGGTTAACTCTCATCAATTTTTGCACATTATCATCTTTAGTTTCCATACTACATCATCTTTTTTTCGTTCCACACTTTGTCTAGTCCTTGACATGCCTTCTTCATCAATCTACATGGTTATCAGTACACATCTCAATCTTCTTTATGTTACCAAGCTTCCACTAACCAACTTAAAGTGGGGAAAGTGTAGACAATAAATCAATCAATTTGGCTAATATTTAGTCCTAATCTCATACTATTATTTAGAGGGTTTTTGAGTGGAGAAAGTATTAATTAACCCCTGTCTCTTGGTCATTTTTATTTGGTATTTTTCATCATTCCCAACCTCCATCACACACATGCCCAGTTAGTTTTTATCATCTTCCATCATTTTATCTTTGTGGGGGCATCCAAGCTAGTAGTAGGGTGCGTTGGTCACACTAGGGGGCATCCCGGTCCTTTTTGAACTTTCTCACAACTTTTTTGGCTCTTTATAGCTATTTGAGGTCTTTATCTTTTTAGTGGTCAACCATTTTGAGGTTAATTACAAAATTAGATCAAGAGAACCCTATAAATATAAAGTTATGAGACCATAATGAGGGACCAAGAACTAGTCACTACTATCATCCACCTAGAGTTGCATCCATCTATAACATTTGGAGATCATTTTCATTCACTTAGCTCCATCACAAGGGATAGGGATGGGATATATGCATCCAAAATCATACGGGGAGGATTCTATTCTATTTCATCCACCATTCTATTACATTTTCTACACATAGTTATCTCGCTACATCACAAAGTGTGGTGACACAAAGAACAACCTAGGGAACATGATTCACACACACACTAGAACTACATTTGGGTATGGAATGTAGTGCAACACTCAATTAGTAAGTCCATTATTGTGGAAAATGAGGTCAATCCGACCTATTCATATGCATTCTTATTTTTTAGGGTTTTGATACTTCTTGTGGTCTTTTGTAGGTCTTCTATTAATCTTGGATTAGTAGTGACATTTGGCGCAATATAGGGAATCTGATTAGACAAACATCAAGGGCTTTGGACCACTGTCAAATCTATGAAATTTAGTTCCAAATCTTTTACATAGACCAAGGTGCCTATTTTGCAAACCAGAGTGCCCGTAGGCACCCTAGGTCCTCTATAGGTTGCCCTAGTCAAGAGAATCAATCCAAATATGTCTTTTTAGGACCTTTGCACAATGATTTCTGCTTCATATTTCTCCATTCAACTTTGTGACACAGCCCATCAAGTATGTGAATTAGTTAAGGCTTTCATAACCCTCTTTTCTTATTAGGGTTTCACATTTTCACTTACTTAGTTACTTGGGTCATTTTCCATAGTCAATTACTACATTTATTTACCATATTTACATGTTCTAGATTAGACTAACTATCAATATTCCTCACATCTTATTTAATTTTAGTTAGTCATAGGACACGGTTGGGGTGCCCTAGTCGTGATTTTAGGCACCTTGGTCCCTATTGCTCTTGGTTTTATTTTTGTTATTTGAGGTTGGTATTTTTGGTTTTCCTCGCATCTCTAGAGGTACTAGTTGGCATGTCGGGTCATTAGTTTTGAAATTTGAACAAGAGATCCCTATATAAACACAACATACATAATAGCTCATGGGAGGATTATTCTTATCAAGGGCTAGCTTTCTACATAAATCAATGGTCTACGTTTGGGCATTATTATGTATCACACACTACATAGTAAGGGAGTTCATTCTATTACATCCACCATTTTGCATTTTATCTAGCTCTTTGCTTGTTATCTCTACGTCATTGACACTAGGGTAACCTAGACACATTATTGTACACAAAAGCACACATAACTACATTGGATCTAAGATGTACTATAACACTCATTTGTAATTCTACTATTGTGGCGGTGAGGATAGTCGGACCCCTCATTCTACATATTTATTTTTAGGGTTTGATGTTTTGTGTGGGGTTGTGCAGGTGATTCTTTATTGTAGGTTTACAATGACATCAATGAACCAAGTGCAACATTCATGCGACCAAAGGTGAAGTATTGCAAAAATTAAAGAACCATATAAAGATCATATTCGAGTTGTTCTGTAGACTAGGGCACCTAGATTTCAAAACTGGGCATCCCGGTACCCTCATCATGCCTCGGCATCCTAGTTTGGCAAGATATGCCTCTTCTACAATTTTATGAGGTTCATTACGATGCTCTGTTCTACCATTCCATCACTTTGTTCAGTCCCAGATCACTACGAGGTAATTCAAATTTAGGTAAGCCCCTTTCCCCTTTCATTTCATTTATAATATCAAATAAATTACTTAGCATTTATATTTCATTTGTATGTCATTTATCATAATTGTACATTTCATATTTTAATAAAAATATCATATTTTATTGAATCATTTTGGTGAACCTATAGATTAGAACATTTTTCCCTAGGATCCACTAAAATCCTAATGGATAAGGATAAATCTTATCCTTCTTGGTTCATCATGCCTCATGTTAGTATCAATCCCATATATGATGAGGCAACTATAGCTGAGATCACTACTCTATATCATGATGTTACTATGTCGATCATATTCAACAACAACTCTTAGCCAATGAATGCAATGTGCCTACTAGCTTTGAAAATTCTACTATTGGCATTATTTCTGATGTGATGAGCTTCACTCATTGTACACCATGTTATATAGTTAGCCATGATCCTCCTTCTGACATTTCCAAATAAATTCTAGATGATTCTCTTATTAATTTCATGTTTGGTCTTGGAGTCAAATATGCCTTTTAATTTATTGATGTAGAACATGAAGAGGAGAATGGAAAGAAAAGGAAGTGAAATTAGGGTGTTCGGGAAATGGGAAGAAGTCATGGAAATGGAAATAAATATGGCCACTACTCTCCCCAACATATCACGGTCAAAATCGTGCGGGGAGAGCAATGAAGAAGAGATCCTAGGGGTGTGGGATAAGGTTCTTATCTCCGGGAAGGATGTGGCTTGCATCAAGGATTTTAATAACTTGAGCAAGAAAGATGATACGACAGTCATTTCAGACCTAAGAACATACTTTTGGCGGATCCCGTGAATCATGGTTTCTCCCAGTGGTGATTCATCAAGTCCCCTCCAAGTCATAATGGTGGCGCGGGTCGGGATGCTTCGTGGGTGATGGCACGACATTTCATGATAAGGTTTCCAGCGGGAAGGTAGTGGCATTCACGCCCCAAAAAAATTCAAAGCGGTAGTCTAGAATTTTCCCCAATCCCAAGAAATTCCCAAGCATATATTGTTGATTGTGCTGAGGAGATCATGATGCTGAGCCTAAATAAGCTTGAGATTGGAACCCATTTTCTCCATCTTACCCATCGGCTATTATTGGGAGATTTAACGTTCGTAGCTAGAGGCCAAAGCTCTTTCATAGTGGATTTTCAAAAACTGGACTAATAATTGTGAGATCTCCTTCTGCTCTAGGGGCTTCTATATGAGGAATATCATAAGTTTCTTTCAAATGGACCATGGTTTTGGGGTAATGTTGGTCTATTTCTCACTCCTTGGTTCCCTAATTTTGATCTCGAACACTCTTTCAGTGAGTAAAATGCCAGTATGGGTATAACTTCCCAATCTTCCCCTCCATCTTTGGCATGCCCTCGAAGATATTGGCCAGGCTCTGGGGAGATTTCTAAAAATTGATCATTCCAGGGCATCAATTGGCATCCGTTCCTTTTCCAAAATATGTGTTTAAATTGACCTCAGCAAGGGACTCTCGGATAGGATTATTCTGAAAGTGGGGGATTTGGAGCATGTGCAACTATTGGATTATGAAAATACGGTATTTCAATGTCATATTTGTAAGACGCCCAGTCATCTTCAGGCATCTTGCCCAGAAAATGAAAGGAAGAACATTCAAAAGAAAAAGAAGATGCAACCTAGTAAAGGTTGGAATAACCTCCCTCCCATTCAGGTGCGTGAATCAACAACTAGGAAGACCATAGAGGGTCGATGCAAGTGAAATCAAAAGAGAAAAAGGAAAGGCAAGAAGAGAAGAAAGAAGCATGCGGAGTTAAGAGAGGACATGAATCTGATATCTCAGAAAAATCAGATTCAGATCAGGAACATACCCCTGACCAAGCAACACCTTCCATGGATCCTAATAGCATGCAGATGGTAGTTGTTACAGAGCCAGGTCCATGGCATGAGGTAAGAAAGAAAATAGGAAAAAATGGCATTTTACTAACATGCTTGACTATTATCCTTCAATGGAAGGTAATTATAGTTAATGTCTTTGGTAGGCTTTCAGGGTCATTTGGTCTTATCTTTAGGGAATTTTAGATTCTTTATTAGTTATATGTATCGAGGACCTACCTCACTATGGTATATATGGAATGGGCCCCCTCAACCTAATTTATCAATAAATAAAAATCATGTTTGGTCTTGTGATAGTACACATGTGCATATTGATTCTCCTCCTAGTCAAACCACTACTATAGTTGCATCTCATGCTTCTCCTATTTCTAATAATGCTTCTCATGATCCATCACATACTAGTTCACATACTCCTTCATACTATGTTGATGATCCAATTGATGATACACTTAATGACATTTTCATATTTGAGTCTCTCTCTAATTTTGATAAAACAATTGATAGTCATGAGTCTATTGCTTTACATACTACTTAGTGCAAATATCCTACTCCATTATCATCTTCTTTTGAGGTTGTATCTAATAATATGCATGACTCATCTCCATTTATTAGTTCATCTCCTCCTACCACTTCATCTCCTCCTATCACTCCATCTCCATCTATTAGTTTGTCTCCTCCTATCATTGCATCTCCATCTGACATTTCATCTCCTAGGGATGTTTCTAATGCTAGTGCTATCGCTTTCTATGGATGTTTCATGTACTTCATCAACTATTTCTTCTTCGATACCTACACTTAGTGTTCCCTTGGCATCGGAATCACCTTTTCTCCTCTTGACATCCCTATGATT
>CM031243.1:416202635-416252544 GCA_018340775.1 Taxus wallichiana var. yunnanensis
TTTTTATTTAATTATTTATTGAATAAATAATGCCGTTTAGTAAATAAGTGTGCTTTGGTTGAATCTGTTGAAGTTTTGCATGCGATATTCACTCATCTCATTAAGCGTTTTCACGAGGAATGAATTTAGGGCATTATACGCAGCTTTTGTTAGCGCATTTTTGCTTTTATTTGTTTCTTTTTACATTTTTCTCCGGTTTTCTCTATTGTTTCTCATAGAAATTCCCTAGGTCAATTCCTTTTGTCAATATAGATGTCATTTAATTGCCTTGAAGCATTTGGAGATCATCTACCCGCCTTGAGCACGAAGAAGGAATCGGCGTAAAATGCAAACTTTAGACCGAAAAAAGATGAAGTCATGCCACAAAAAAGCCTCTCCGAGCAAGTCACATTTTTGGAATTAATGAGTGTAAGCTACTGATGAGATTTTTAGTAGTGGCGAGACGGCGGAGAATTTCTTGCACACTTGCCTTGCGAGGTAATTTTTCCCATGAAGTCAAAGTCACTTAAGGATTTTTGCGATGGGAAAATTAGGCGATAGGCATGCGTGGAAATTTCTTACACTACCTTGCGGGTAAAAATTCCCATTATAAAATAAAGAAAAATCACTTAAAGCACAGATGAATTTTTGTTTACGACGTGAGCTAACTTTTCCACAAGAGATTTATTCACCCATGCAAGTCGCACTTTATCAAAGGAGGCCAGTTTTAATGCAAGTCACACTTTTTGGAAGGAAGACTTTAAGCTGCCAGTGGGAATTTTGGAAGTGGCGGAGTGCAGGCGGGAATTTCTTACCTGCCTTGCAGGGTAATTTTTCCCATGAAGTCAAAGTCACTTAGCTTCTGATGGAATATTAGAGGTGGCGAGCGGACATGAAATTTCTTAGCGGGTAAAAATTCCTATTATAAAAGAAAAATCAAAACTTAACTAGTAACGAGCGGAAATTTCTTACTTGCCTTGCGGGGGTGAAAATTCCCATGATGAAGAATCAAATCACGTAAGTGGAAAGGGGATTTTGGAGCTGCGGTGCGGGTGGAAATTCCCATCAAGCTGACTTCTTATTTTTAGCAACTACCCTTGCCAAAAAGTGTGACCCACCTTGGGTGAATAACAATGCATTTAATAATATTTATTAATGGTTTATTCACCCAATTTTGGTGCCATAAATAGAAGGAAAGTCAATGCAAGTGGAAGAGCTAAGGAGAAGTCAAGGATGCATGCTAAAAATAAATAAAATAAATTTATTTAAAAGCAACCAGCAACATGCATAATTGGGCGCCCAATTTGGGTGAATAAACATGATTGTTTATTAATTAAATTACCAAAAATAGGAAGGGCAATTATTAAAAATAGTATGTTGAGGTTATATAAGCATGGGCTGCCATAATAAAGAAGCAATTAATTCTTTTATGAGGATTGCAGCCTGACAGGTTTTGGCGCCAAAAGAAGGAGGATTTTGCATTAAAGTTTATTTTCCCATTGCTGGGAGCTTCCAGTTTTGGCGCCTAGGGTTGGAATGGCTTAATTCTTGCTATGATAATTATCTGCATGTTGGTATAAGTGCTCTAGTGAATTAAATAATATTTTTGCTTGCTTTGCATGCAAGCAAAACCTCAAATTTTAGGGCAGCAAGCTTTATATGCAGATTTTGGTGATAAAAATCAAGTATTCATGCCATGGACTCCATCTTTGTCTGAATAAATTGCAGGTATTCATCACAGGTGCTCAAATCAATGTTAGGTACATTGAATATATCTTCCAAATCAGAAGAAATTGTCAGATCTGCACAAATTGATCCAATTGCAAGGGATTCCAACATAATTAAAAGAAAAAGAGCTCAGAAAAAGATTGTTCAAAGCCATGTTAAAGCATGATGATGAAAAAGGATCACAGAGAATCATGCATAGCTTCCAAGATTTGAAGTCAATGATATACAAACATAGGCCATGAACTTATCACCAATTTGATTAATAAATCCAACTCTCATAATTCGAAGGCTTCTGGCAAAAATTCATCCTCTTGTTTCTAATGCAGCCCATGTAGAAGTCAGTGCATGGAGAATTCCTTTTAGAATCTTGTGCATGTGCTCCCAATCTTCAGTTGAAGCCTTCATTGAATTTACTTGTGTTTTCCTTCACCCCAGTGCTTTAGAATTTAAAATTGCTCATATGCAATTTTAAAAAAAAATGATGAGTTTTGTCTGAATTATTTACGACAAACATTGCGGCTAGTGATGTATCAGTGAAGAATGTATAAAAGAAGAATAAAGGAAGACTTGAGGCACCCGCAAGCAGAATCCAGAGGCTTCTTTTAAGGTTTGGTGAGAAAAGGTAATAATTCAATAGCATATGGGAGTATCACGGATCCATGTATATCCGAGATCATTTTGGTAAAAGAATGAAACAAAAGAAAAAAGCAGTCACCACATTTGGAGAATATGGAAGAAGAACAAGATTGAGGAGGGTTGCAACTTTCTTCTTATTTCTTTTCCTCTTTCTTTTATTTTCTCTGACAAAGTAATTGAGAAATCAATTAAATTATAAAACTTAAGTGATTGGTTTAAAAGTCATTACTTGAAGAAGTCAATTACTTGGAAATAGGTGGCAGACATGCAAAATAGAAGGTTCTATTTTTCAGTTATAAATCATGCATATCATGCAAAGAGGAATTCAGGAGGAAGATTGCCAATTGTTTCCCTTTTCATAGCTTCCGCATGTGGGAATTCATTTAAAGCTTCCTATTTGTAATTGCCCTTTATACACTATAAATAGAGGAAGAACCTACGGGTTAAAGGATCGGAATTTGTAATCAACATTCTTGTGTTCCAGACTTTGAGCTGAAACCCTTGATAGCTTTCTGCAAGCAGAGGAATAGAGAAGAGATTTCGGAGAACTTTGTGTCAACGGTGCATTCGTCTCGTATTTATTTCTAGATCTATTCATAAACTTTGTGTTATTCTAGATCTAGATCTGAAACTTTCCTTTGCTTTGAATTTTGTATTTCATGATCTATTTGTTTTAATCTATGTGCATGTGATCAACTCTGTGAACTATTGATTGGGTTGCACATCTTCTCTCCTTTCTTCCTTTTCCTATTATTTTCCTCTTCTACAGATATTTCCTTTCTTTTCTGATTGCTTACTTACTTACTGCAAAACTATCTAGCTATGGTTCATGAGCTACATAGTTAAAGTAATACCAACAAATAGATATTAGGACATATAATTGACAAAATCTTACGGGAGCCTCACCGGTAAATGAGGGAGATTTATCTCATGATTGCCTAGGTTTTTAAATAGTGAAAATCTAGCCAAGGTTCATTTATGAGGAAATGTATTATATACTGTTACTCAATGATTCTTTAATTTTCAGAACCCGTATAGATGACTTAGTCAAGTACTACCAAAAAAGCGCCTAGTGCATCAAATTAGCTTGCACCACTTAAGGTAGAAAGGTTTGGGTAATATCAAAGTGCATTCATCTTTGGAAGATCTTCATTTTCAACTTATCGGCTATCATTTTTTAATTTAATATTACAAAAATCAACCCTCAAAGTACATCATTCTTCACTACAAAATTGGCTTTATCTCTTGGAATAACAGTGAAGCATCACTATGAGAAAGTAAGATGAAAAGGGAACATGCGAATCAAATGATATAATTGGAATGTTCTTAGGGTTCATAAGTTATATCACACCTATTGCACCAGCATAGAGATTAACCTAGAGGATAAAGTGTATTTTATCCAGTGTTTAAGTCAAAATGTTTTGTAGCAGAGGAAAAATATGAATAACATTTATTCATTGAAAACAATTAATAGGAGCTTTCCATTTTCCTATGGACCAATGAAAGTCTCCAAATCCTATAAATACTTCACTATCTGTGAAATGGTTCATATTGAAGACCTCAAGTTGAAATTACATTATCATAGGGTTTTCTCTGATGTCAGGGATAACCAAAATTGATGTTGCTTGTGTTAAATTAATCAAGTTGTGCACATGCTTACCGTCCAACAGCTCATTAGAATATCATACTTCAAACGACAATGTATGAATGTTTGATCAAGTTGCAATATATGGTGGTTATTCTTATTGGATATTACTCCATTACAGGTATGAAGCATATGTGGGTTTTGTATCTATCCAAATGACCAAATAAGGATGCTCATTGCATCACATCGGGAATGGCTCATCATATTTCAATTGGGCGTGAATCGAATCAAATCATTACATCGGTTTAAAGTTTGAATGGAATGCTTCATGTGCGGCGGATTGTTAACAGATGGAACATTTTACCATCTTATTTCAAATATCCACAGAGTATGGACTGTCATCATGCTTACTTTAAACAACATCTCTAACTTTTAAAGAATTGTTTTATTTGGTTGTGATGATTGAAGGTATCAGCTCACAGATTCACATGAGACTTGGCTATCAAATAAAAGTCTACATATTGAAGCATTGCCATAGTACTACAACATTGCCATATCAAGATGTGGCCAATTGATGACGGCTTCAAATGTGTAAAATACGGATTATTATTTTTTTCATCTAAATGCTCGACACGTTGCGACTTAAATCCAAGGTGAAAATGTGCCAAGTAGATAAGCTGTATAAATCACATCCATTAAATCCAAGCTATCATAAAGACTCAAAGATAAAATTTGTCAAATAAGATCTCTTGTGGAATATATATGAAAGAAAGGTTCACGAAAATACAATATTAATAGTATAGTAGTAAAAGTGCATCATTTTTGATCTTCAGTTTTATGATATCCCAGGTAATGCTTACTAGGAGAATCGAGCCTCCAGCATGATCAATAACTTCTAAATGTGATTCCTATAAAGGTGTGGTGTCAGTATAAAATTAGTCTTAAATATGTCCTATGGACACATGGGGTATCGCATCAAATGCTCAAAATTGAGTCAATGGATATAAATCTTCACCTAGAATATGGTGAATTAGAGTAGTTTCCCAACTTTTAGGAAAACATTGAATAAATATGCTGCTTGTGGAGTACTTTTCGAATTGACATAAATAGTTTGAATGTATTGTTAACATGAAGGCATCTTTCCACTAATCTGTGTCCACAGTAATCCCAACTACCCCATGTAAATATTTTAGTATGAATGTGAGCGTTTTTATGTTTTCCTAAGAAAGATGTTGACCCGACTTTAAGGTTCACGAAGAGATTTCAATAGGATCTTCTAAATTGAGCCTATGCATGTGATGAATTATCGAAAGCTCCTCGATTCCTTCAGACCTTGTTGGTTGTAAAAATCATTTTTATCTTATTTTCATTAATAAATAGAAGTTCTTTTAAAAATGAGATCCTGATTGCATCATATATACTCTAACATTGAACTTTATATAAAGCATTTCGGATCATTATTAGGAAAAGAATATTGATTGGGGAAGTTTTTTGGTATGATCCACCCCTAATTGGATAGAAAATTTTCAAGCATTCTATGCATTGTAGCTTCTTCCACATTTTTATTTCTTTTTTATCTTTCCCCTGCTTTTTTAGGTTGAGCTGCTCAATATCAATTTCGGTTGCCTAGATGTTCACTCAAGCATTACGTTTTGTCTGGACATATTTAGGGTTTTGCTTCCATGTTTGCATTTGACTAATTATTTCTACTGCAGTGTTGAAGCGAGGATTCGTGCCAAAAAGGAGCACTATTGATTGTTATGAGTTTTTCATCAGAAAAGTAATGAGAAACCAATGATGCTGGCTTGGAGGAAGGAAAAGTAATTTAGAAAAAAGTTTTTAACGGAGCCACAATGAAAGATGGCATCAGGAAGTTGTTTCTACAATACTTTGACTCACTTTAGCGTAAAAGTTTATTTCAACTTTTAAGAAAATCTACAAAAATTTAGCTTAATGGAAGTGATGAGGTTTTGAGGTACAACAACTTTGCACAAGAAATTCGAAGGGAAGTCACATTTTAATAGAAACTCATGTCTTTAGTAATTTTAAAAGGTAATTTATGAAATGATTATCTCCACGCAAGTGTTTGGCCTTCCAGTGACAATCATAATTTCAATAGGAAACCTTGAGCTTGCCATGAAGAGTTGGCTTTTTCATGAAAGTCGAAATTGACCCAAGATGGATGAAAGTTTTCTACAAAAAAGATAGTTTTCTAGGAAGTCGAAGGGTAGAATTTTCCATATTGCTTGTCATATGATTTTTCAGTAAAAGCATAGTTCATTCATCCCATGACAAGTAAAGTATTTTTAGGCCATGGAATTATTAATTATATGATGAATCAAGTTATATTAGTAGGAAGGAAAGTGTTAAGGATTATCGGAGTACCTAGAGTTGTGTCAAAAAGAATTATAGTCAATTGAAGGTAACTTTAATTCCATGATTTAGTCAAGTCATTTAGTAAATCATTTGAGGCTGTCCAGGTCATTTTTCATTTGCAATTCCACAATTGTTGTCTAGCTTCTCACCACAATGCTAGTCTTATCATATATAAAAGTCTTAGTCGATTTGGAATTTTGGGAGTCGCTGAACAAAGTCAATGTGTCATTTTCAGATTTGTGTCCTATGATCTTTTTGCCACTCCCTGAGCCAAAAGATTCATTGTCCCATTCATGTCGCATACGTCATTTTGAATGCCAAAGTCAAAATTTGTATAAATTGTCGAAACAAAAATTTTACATATAATGCGAAGACTGCATTTATTATTGTGGCCTATCGTATGTTGATAAATTAGTGGCTGAGTCAAATCCGGTTATTTTTAGCTTGTCATTCATGCAAGGAAGTCGGAGCAGATGGGCGTTGGAGGTCGATCATAACAGACCTCTCGGTGAATCACCAATTAGATAGCCGTGATTGTGGTAACATTCTTATGTTCCCCAGTGTGATGCTTTTCGGTTTATGCGGTATTTTCTTTTGGTGAATTTTTGTTTTGTGTGGTTTTGTATTGGATGTCTGGAAAACATTGTATTGGAAACAGAGAAGATGACTCCAAATCCACTAACTACAGATGATCATGCGAAAATTTATCCTTTATTTGGAAGATGATGTAGGTCGTCATGGACATCACGCTTCGTTGTTGATAGTGATCATGTGCAAGTGATCAATAGATTCAAATATACGGTATGATATGACTTTATCTTTTTAGTGCTCTTGTTTGATGAATAAAATGGACATTTCATTATTGTAAAAGATGTCATGAGTCTTCATTTTTCCACCAATGTTTGATTTCCTTTCTCCCTTTCATGGTAGCCTTTTGGATAAAGTCAAGGAAACTTTTAATGGATAAAGGCGAGAAATCCTATGTTGTTGAGATTGCCAAGTCAAAACGATTTACAACGAGTTTCTATAATGTAAGAATTTAAAATTGTGATTCTTATGGAATGTAATGTGAAATATCTTTCTAGGGTATGTGTTATATTGTTCGGATTTGTAACATGCAGAGTTGTGATTCCTATATAATTCTGATGTACAAGTATAATGGTAAACGAAAAGCACTAGAGTAAGTGGGTTCATGGATCTTGAAAGGGTTTGTGGAAGGATCAAAAGCTCCACTTAGAGGTGGATAGTTCTTTGAGTTATGTTCATGTTACAAAGTAATTGAGTAATCTTGTTTAAAACCACTGGATGAAGAGAGTTTTCTTTTGGATAAGGATCAAGAGTCACATAGTAGGACCATGCTATTGCGAGGGTGATCATACTACAAATGAGTGTGTGATTTTTTCTACCATGTTCATACTAAGGGAATTTGTTAGGAAATATATAGTTTATTAACTCACACGTTATTGAAAAATAATTGTGAATGTATATTTGATAAGTTGTGGGTATTTGTGGGTTGTTTATTTGTTGAAACAGCTCACATGAATAAGTAGGGTAGTTTCTACTTTGAGGAAACTCTCTTACCTCTAAATATGTGGTGCTAGATGAGATGAGCATATACATATTTTAGAATATTATTGTTGTGCTTTTATTTTGCAACTGACTGTTCCAAATTATTTGAGTACATCTAGAATATAATAACAATATGAGTTTGATAAATTTCTAAAAATTAAACTTTATTCACATTTTTGATTTATTTACTTATGGCAATAATTTGTGATTTCAATTTTTCCAATCTAATAAGTTTGATTTTTTTAATTATGTTTTAGAAACTCATATTTTGTACACTAATATCGATTTCTTCACATGTTTTGATGAAACTTACTAGTATCTGACTTTTAGAGTAATCTTTACAAACCTACATCCACCTAAACATAATGATGTAAAATTTATCTTTAAAATGCAACTATTTGTTGACCATTGGGGTTAGCTCACTTGGACTCGACCACCATTTTAGGTGGCTCGGGTTGTGGGTTCGACTCCTAATTTACTTGTGTGATAGTGAGTGGTCCACTTTACTACACTCAAAGGTTATAGAGGGCTTGTCTTGTGTTAGAGTTACTGCGACAGGGTCATCAAACAAACTTTGGTTTCCTTTGTATTAATAAAAAACTAGAGTCATTCGAACATATTATTCATTTGATTTGACCAGAAATTTGTTCATGGCTAATAGCATAAGACTTAGGAATTTAGCTTAAAAGGGATTATTCAAATGAAAAGTGGTATTGTAATAGACAAATATTGAAATTTGAGGATAATTGGCATTGTAAATATTTTATGAATCATTTTTTAAGCATATTAATTAAAGACATTTTTATTCCATATTTCATGAAGGAAATTTTTAACATTTCCTCTGCCATCCCACACCTTTGCCATTGACTAGGGAAAAACATTGACTATTTCCCTCAAGCCCTCGGGCTTTTTTTTATACTTTGAGTCATTTGAATACAAGAGGAAAAATTTCCAAGTTGCCCCCGATGGTCCGCCTCCCTGCCTCTTTGAATTTTCAAACTGCCACATGTCACCATGACGCACCTTGAGGCGGTCCCAAAAATTTGATACCTTGACAAGCGCGGGCTCGCCACATGTCATGTTCCGAAAGATTTTTCTGAATGCTTGAAGCTCAATGAAGAAGGCACCACGTGTCATGCTCCGAGGTAGTCTCCTTTTGGCCATTGAAAAGTCTAAGTAAAATGCAAAGCAAGTGGAGGCCTCCATGTGTCATCCTGGTGCTTCTTTAAGATGGTGCCCAAAGCGGAGACCCTGAATGAGCGCGAGCCTCTGACGTGTCATGTTTTGCAAAACTTCTCCAACTATATAAAAAAATTGTCTAAGTTCGGGCCAAGCAGTGGAAGCCTCCACGTGTCCTCCCAATGCTACTCCAAGGCCAAACCAAAAAGTAAATCTTCAAACGAGTGTTGTTCACCCACGTGGACAGATTTATGAGTTGAGGCTTTTTATAGAATTTTTGAAGTGTTTAGTTGAGCCACGTCCAACCAAAAGGTTCCACGTCCCCTATAGATGAAAGGATGCAAATTTGACCAGAGAAACACCCATCAAACCATAAAATACAGAAAAATGACCATTTGAGCCTGGAAATGAAATTTCCTTCAAGGACAGAGAGTTTAGAAAGTTACAAGGCTCAAATACGTTCCTCAGGGACATATCAACTCATTCTTCTTCAAGTATTTAAGGCAGAAATGACAAGAACGACAAATTTTGACTGTGGCAATAGAGGGAATGGGAAAATGTGAGTTTTTGAAAGGATAGAGCATGGGGGACTCAAAATATAGACCCTTCCATAGGAACAAAGAAACTAGGAGACAAATATGGACCCATACATGATCTTTGACCCAGGGGAAGACTAAAAATGGAAACAAAGACCAGCCAAGCACAATCATGGGGAAGGATAAAATGATAAGAGGTAAATCAATAAATTTCCAAGGGAAAAATGCGGCGAGACAATTTTGAGCACCAACATCACCTTCCTTAGAGTAAAACAAACCCCCAATTTGATTGCTCCTAAATCTATTTAGGTATATGTTAGTTAGAAATTGAACATACTAGTAGGCATACTTTAGCTAGGTTTTGAATTATATTCGTGTTAGTTGTTTCAACATTCCATTAAGGTTGTATATTTGATGTAACTATTGGTAGATTCCATAAGCATTTGTTCAATTATACTATGTGGTGTTAGTCTTAGCTTTGTTTGTAAATTTTAGTAGTCTTAGGGTGGTACATGAAATTCTTCATTTTTCTTCACATCAGCATTCATTTTTAGTTTCAAGAAGCTTGGGGCATGTGTTTCCTTCCTTGTTCAACATTGTTAGCATGTTTTCAAAAAATTTCAATGTTTTTTTAATTACATGCATATCTTTTTAGTATATGATAAGAGATTGGGGGAACATATTATCTTTTGTATTGTATGTCCTTATTTGTAAAATTAGGTCTCAATCCATTTGCATCAGTGTGATCCATGGGGTTATTGAAGGTAGTGAAATAGATAGGGTCTTTTTGGGAAGGATTTCCTTTCCTATTAAACTTTAAAGGAAATATATTAGAGTTCTGTAATAACTATGATATAGGATCTTCTTCATTTTTAGGGGTAAATTTTTACCTCCTTTTTATTCTCTTGAACATATCTGTGTTAGGTTGCATAAACCTAAGAACTTAGTTTCTTTGGCACTTATTGGGACCGATCACCCAAAATCCTTTAGTGAAGTTCAAAAATACAAATATGCAAGCACAAGCAAAGAACAAGGAAACAAGTGTATTATTTACTTTTACTTATTTTCACTTTACATATATAATGAAAATATCCTTTAGCACAAGTTTCTATTTCGAGTTATGGTCAATTATCTATCATGAAAATTAACTAAAATCTATATTGCAAGTTTCATCCCGAAGCATGCGAACACCAAACATAATGACACAAGCTGTAAAAATATTCATACAATTTCATTTAAACATGCAATTTTCAATTTCATACTTAAATGGGGGAATTTGAACACTCAAATTTGGTATTTTAACTTTAAAAACCCTTAATTTTATTATGCGCTCTTGCTATGATATAAAAAAATTATACATTCCTATTTAGCACTTCTCTCGAGGTCCATTGTTTGGCTTCTCGTATCATTTCACATTAACATGTTGACAAAATATATGAAAAATATGCATAAAATATATAGAGAAACAACAAATCATCATTTCTAAAATTCATTTGGCATGTTCCCCTGCTCCTATTTATGACTTTAGATTCTATTCAAAACCATACAATATGGGATTGACCTATTTATAGTCTTGGAACAACATATCTTCCAACATAAACTTCATTTTCAAATTTTTGTTGTGTCTTATTCACCCTACACAAAAGCAACATGAACATGTGAAAGGATGGAAAATCATTCAAATGATGGTATTTACATCGGAAATAAAAACAATAAACTTCAACCCGCTATTTATCCATATGGACCTCTTTCACGGTGCCACTACGTCAACTTTAAAAGGTTAACAAAATTTTAACCTTGTTTAAATATTAAGTCTTCAATTCATATTACATGTAGTTTTTAAAGTATTTTTTTGGTTAGCAAAGAGGTTGTTAAGTCACTTAGAGAGGGAGGTCATGAGGTTGACTCCACCCTCAAACCACATCTTTTTAATTTTTAGAGGATTTTTTACCAAAGCACCACCAAGAGTTAGCAACAAAACCCGCCGCTAAACCTTTTAGTCACAACTAAACCTCCCCAAATTTAGTGAGAAAAACAATATTTTGGGAGAAAATTTTTCTTACGTGGACCATAGAAATTGATTCTCGGCCACTTTTTGTAAAAGGAGGGGTGCTCAAAAGGGATGTTTTTCAACATTTTCAGCAATTTTTTTGCGATTGTTCACATTGTGAGCCATTTTGAGCTTTAGAGCCCACTGTCAGGCCTTAAAAAAATTAACTCGTCATTCAATTTTTCTACATAGTGGGCTTTAATTAAATATTTTCACCGTATTTTTCATTGTATTATGCTAACATGTCATCTAGTTGGGAATAGTCAAACCACCCACTATGGAAAATAATGCTCTAAAATTCTTCTTACTTGACTCGTGAGTACAATGTGGTGATCATTATGCCATGTGGAACCAAAATTCGAACTCAAATTGAGTTTCAAGAAATTTAGCAAGTTATGAAGGGTTTCATAACTAGAGCAATAGATGATGCGGCTTAAGAATGAAATTTTTTTAGGGCCAATCAATATCCCAAGTTGATAATGTTTTTGTAGTGTCTCGATGATGTATAACCCCACATTCGAGATGTTAGAACACCCAAAGAAGTGTGGGACAAGTTGGGCATAGTGTACACAGTTGGAAACAAGAACAAAATACTAAATTTTTAGAGTCAAATGCATACACTAAAATTCAAGTTGAATGAGAAATTGGATCCTTCTTTTTCGGAGAGTCAGTAGCATTGAGGGATTCAATTGTAGCCTTGGAAGAGGATGTTACTTAATAAATCTATTGGTCCATTTTTCTCGTGAGCACTTCCTCCCTCTTACCACATTTTTGTGATGAAAACCAACTTTTCATATCGGACCATTAGTTTTGAGGGACTAATGAATTTTACTATAAAGAAGAGGCACTTTATAAAAAATATGAAGAAGAAGAGCATGCACTATCTTCTCATCCCGAAAGGAAGGGAAAATAAAATAATTCTCAAAAGTCTCAAAAATAACATTAAGCAGGGGATAATCAAAATAATAAATGTCCTCTATGAAAACAAGGACATGATTTGAAATATTACTAGTATAACACATACAAGAAAGGTTCATCGAGCAATTATGGACCTCAAAATCAGAAATCACAATAGGGAAAGTCACACTACAAGCAAGGGAATAAGAGGGGTAATCAGAAAGAGTCCCCATCAACAGGGTAAGTTCACCAAGTTGGGGGGCCAAAAGGGGGTCTTAAGTGTACGGATTTTTTGAAAACTAAAAAATCCAACTTGTACGATTTTTTTGAAATAGTTACACTCAAAATGGAAGATGTTGTATAAACATGGATAAGTTTAAGTGGGTCAAATAACTAAAATACCAACATGTGCTCTTATTTTTGTTATAAAACATAACATAGTGACTTTTGTGCCCCCACCATTTACCAGCACCATTTAGTAGTTTTGAGAAGCCTTTGGTAGAAAGATAGCTAGGAACATTAGTTTGGGCACTAGATTTTTTTAGATTTTTTTAGTACAAAAATTTATGTTTTGAAAAATATCGGAGTTCGACCATGCCCCCTAACTACCTCAAAAATATCAAAAAATTAGATTTTTAATCATGTATAGAATTAGGCCTAGTTTGTGCTAGTATAATTTGTTTTCAATTTCGATGACCCAAAAAAAAGATACACGATGAAATATAGACATATTTAAACTTCAAAAAATAACTATAAAAAGGCATAGTTAGAAAATAAATAATATGGAAACCTTATATTAGTCAAAAAATTTGAAAAATTGTATTTTTAGAAAGAAGAAAATCTACTCTACGTCGTGGTATAATTTTTTTAAAATGAATCGATTGTTTTATTTTGATTTATCATGGAGGAAGTGGCATTTTTACATTTTCCTACAAAAACATGTTGTTTGTTGTGTTTGTGCAGGTCCATGGCTCGAGGCTTTAGGATCCAACCAGATCCCAAGCCTTAAGGAATGGCTTGGAAAATGAGAACACAAAATGTGTACGTGTTATAACGCGTATATGTTCTCTAGATATAGTATAAACATTATGTATATGCTTTTGGCATGCTTCTATTTACAAAAATAAATGTTAAAGTATAATATTTTCATTTATTATTATTTCTTATATTTTAAATTTATTTATGTAAATATAAGAAATTAGGGTCGCTATGCACCTTATGGAATTAGTCTCACAGCTCCATGAGTCACGGTTTAGGAGATAGGTTTTTATGGTATAATCTAGTCAAGTACATAGGTAATTTTAAGGATTTCATTATTCAGCCTAAAGCTTTTAGCGTTTAACTTCTACAATCAAAACTATAAACCCGAGGCCATAAACCTAAACACTAAAATTTAAACCTTGAGCCCTAAACCTTGAACCATGATCCCACATCCTAAAAACCTAAACCCTAAACCCTAAACCTTAAACATTCAGCCCTTACCCATGATCCCTAAACCCTGAGCCTTAAGCCCTAAACCCTAAACCCTAAACCATGAACCATGAGCCCTAAATGCTAAACCCTAAACCCTAAACCCTAACCCCTAAACCCTAAACCTTAAACACTAAATCTTAAACCCTAAACCCTAAACCCTAATCCTTAAAACCTACACCATTATCCATGAGCCCTACCATCTAAACCCTAAACCACAGACCATATATCCTAAGCCCTAAGCCCTAAACCCTAAACCTTAAGCCCTAAACCTTAAATTCTAAACCCTAAAACATGAACCATAAACCATAAACCCTAATCCCTAAACACTAAATCCTAAACCCTAAACCATAAACCTTAAACCCTAAATCCTTAACCTCGATCCGTAAACCCTAACCATAAACACTAAAACATAAACCCTAAACCCTAGACCCTAAACACTAAACCCTAACATAAACCCTAAATCCTAAACCATAACCTTGAACCTTAAACCTTAAACCCTAAACCCTAAACCTTAAACCCTTAACCATGAGCCCTAAACCCTAAACCCGAACCATATTTCATCGATACTTCCGAGTCTCGTCCCTATAACCATCATTGAGTCTTCTTATAGAACTAACTTTTTATGAGAGGTGGGACAAGTAACTAAATGGATGACATCTACCTTGTGCCTTGAATGCATATTACACATCTCTTCCAAACTTGTTTCTCCCGACATATACTTGTGCTCTTGGATGGAAATTTATTCACACTCACGAAACAAATATCACATTTCTCATATTTTCATGTATGGTATGCTAATTAATTAAGTCGCTATCTAATTAACACCCTAATTAATGACCTTTCGTTAGTAAATCACCTCTTCTATCTAGATTAATTAATTAGTCTTCCCCTTCATTTAACTAGTAAATCAATATTTAATTGATTTAATCCCCTTTAATAGCCTAAATCGTACTAATATTCCTCTAATTGGCTTCTATAAGCTTACACCTACCTATTAGTTAATCACATTTGATTAATTAAAGCACCCCCAACTCCCATGACTTGCTAAACATAAATTAAACCCTTCTAAAGTAAGGTTACCTTTAATAAAGCAACCTTATCCATTCCTAATCATGTTTTACCTTTATCCCACATGTAAAGGGATGAAGTGCTTCCTCTATCCATTGGGCTATATAAGGAGCCCTCCTCCTACCTTTATACCTACACCTAATTCCCTTGAGAAAGCAAAGGAAAGCACATAGTCTTGCACTAAAAGCCTTTTGCCATTCTCAAGCCCTTCATCATCCATCTGAAGAGCTAGGCCTCACACCCAAGCATCCTCAAGGATCAAAGCAAGCAATATTGTTGATTTCCATTAGACTACATAGGTCCATTTGATTTAATTAGGCAATTAGACAAATAGAGTTATTGATTTGCATTATGTTTGATTTCATTATTTCAAAGTTATGATGCTAATGTGGGCCTTGTTCATTTCTTCATCTTGATGGTACTCTCTTCTGTTTCTAGCTAGGTTAGGGAACTATTTTAGGTGGTAGTTCTTACTTTCAATCTAACTTAGGAAAAAGAATAATTGTACACATTTGGCATGCCCAGGTGGGACACTTAGTCCCATGGCATTTTAGTTTAAGTTTCATTGTTTTGGCTAATTTTTGATATACACATGTAGTAATTAATGTCCATTTTCTTGGAATTTTTGCTCATTTGATATGTGTAACCTCATGTTCATAGCCATAATTTTAATGGGTTATTTCCATTCTTAAGCTAACTTGTCAAAAATTGAGATATTGTGAGTTTTCTTGTGTTTGTTGTCGTATTTTGGTTGCGCAGTGTCCTGCATAGTACACTTTTAGGGCGTAGGCACGGTTTTCATAGCGCACACATCTCTCTAGTGGCGCAGGCGCACTGGTAAAACATGTTACTCGTTTGCTTGACCTGGTGCATGTGTGCTAACCTCGACGCACACACCCTAACTAGTGCGTAGGTGCACTAACCCGCAAGCGCAGACGTCGTTTCATACTTGTACCTTCT
The DNA here is from genome assembly GCA_018340775.1 of Taxus wallichiana var. yunnanensis. Taxonomy (NCBI): domain Eukaryota; kingdom Viridiplantae; phylum Streptophyta; class Pinopsida; order Cupressales; family Taxaceae; genus Taxus; species Taxus wallichiana. The sequence goes on from CM031243.1 coordinate 416,218,672, forward strand.
TGCATTCTCGAAACCTCTCGAGTTAGGCGCACACGCCCTAACTAGAGCACACATGTTGTTTTAGTGGTGTAGACACTTTTTCCTATAAAGTAGTTGTTTTGTCTCTTTTTTCTCGAGAGTGGCACATACGTTATTTTTGTGGCGCACAGCCCTCCTCCTATATTTATACCTACTTTGGCAAGGAGGCTGAACTTCGTGGTCAACAAAACTTAAAGAAAAGTGAGGGCAAAGTTCTAAAGAAAAGCCTCAGCAAAAATCAAAGTCCAAGTCGCATAGTGAAAACCTCTTTGAGGCACTAGCTGACAAACAAATAAGAAAATCAAAGGAAAAACAAAGTGACCATGCCAAGGATGAAAATCTCGTGGAGACATCCTTGGATGAAGATCTCAACCTACCTCTTGATCCTACGTGTATGGAGGACTTATCAAAATTACTAGTCGAAGAAACCATTGATGTCAATATTGGTATAGAAGAGGATCCCAAGATAGTAAAATTGGGAGCATCACTCTCGGCTAGAGAACAAAAGACATTCACTATGCTATTATTACGAGAGTTTATTGATATGTTCGCATGGTCTTAAAAATACATGCCCGACTTAGATCCTACTTTGGTGGGCACAACCTAGTCATACATGCGGACACTAAGCCTATCAAGCGTAAGCTCAAAGATGCACCCAAGAGTGGCCCTATTGGTTAAAGAAGAGTTGGAAAGATTGCTTGTAGCGTGGATCCATCAAAGCTAATTGATTATTCTGAATGGATATCGAACATTGTTCTGCCCGAAAAAACCTATCGGTATCCGAATCTGCACAGATTTTAGGGACATCAATAAAGCTTGCCCTAAAGATGATTTTCCACTGCCCAACATTGACATGATTATTGACTCAACAAGTAGGGTATGAGATGCTATCACTCATGGATGGCTTTTCAGGATATAATCAAATCAAGATAGCTAAAGAAGACCAACACAAAACAACTTTTATGACTCCTTGGGGCACCTTCTGCTATCAGGTAATGCCATTTGGCCTTAAAAATGCAGGAGCTACCTATCAGCGGGCAATGACAGTAATTTTTCATGATATGATTCATGATATCATGGAGGACTACATGGATGACATCCTGGGAAAGTCTAAAACAAGAGAGGATCATCTTGTCATTTTGCGGCGTATCTTTGAACGCCTGTGTGAGTACAAAGTCGAGTTGAATCAAAGAAGTGTGTCTTCGGGCGTCTTTATCGGGAAACTGGCTGTTAGGATTCATTGTGTCAAGACAAGGTATTGAGGTAGACCCTGCTAAAGTGTCTGCTATCACTGAAATGCCTCCACCTGAGAATATCAAGCAACTACGCAGCTTACAAGGGAAAATTCAAGCCATTCGCCGCTTCATCTCCCAACTTGCAGATAAATGTCACTCATTCACCCACTTGCTTAAAAAGGATGTTGCTTTCATCTGGGGACTTGAGCAACAACAAGCCTTTGCTTTGCTTAAACAATACTTGGCTAATCCACCTGTCCTCATGCCTCCCACTCCTGGAGAACCACTCTTGCTCTATATTTCTGCTACGTAATTTGCTATTGGTGCGCTGCTCACCCAATACGACCTTGGTCATAAGGAGAAAGTGGTGTACTATCTCGAGTCGCACCCTCATCGCCTATGAGCTCAATTATCCTCAAATTGAAAAGGCTTGCTTGGCCGTTGTTTTTACTTTTCAAAAACTTCGCCATTACCTATTGAATACTAAGACCAAGCTAATATCCAAGGTTGACCCACTCAAGTATTTATTGTCTAAACCCACCCTCACAGGTAGAATGGCTAATTGGATCATTCTACTCAGTGAGTTTGACATAGAATTTTTCCATCAAAAATCGGTTAAAGGACAAGTACTTGCAGACCAGCTAGCAGAAGCACCTTTGCAAAGCATGGAACCTTTGAATCTGGATCTGCTAGATGCCTCCTTGCTCTACATTGAAGAATCTATCATGTGGCAGATACATTTTGATGGATCCTTTATGTTTCATGGTTTAGGTGCAGGAGTGGTCCTTATTACTCCTTCGGCGATCCTATACCGCAAGCTTTTTGCACTGGGCTTCCCTTGCACAAACAACATTACAGAATATGAAGCACTTATTGCAGGAATGAAGCTAGCCATCAAGTGGAATGTTCATCATGTCAAGGTTGTAGGTGATTCGCAGTTAATCATCAAACAAGTTAATGATGAATATAAGGTTAAGGATGACAAGCTCATACCTTACAAAATTTAGTAGAAACTCTAAAGGAGTACTTTATGCGCATTACATTTGAACAAATCCCAAGAGCGCAGAACAGATCGGTAGATGCCATGGCAATGGTGGGGTCTATGCTTCGTATTCCACCAGGGAATAATGACATGCCATTCTTTGTAGAAAATCTACGCTAGCCCACGTATGACATGCCAGAATCTTTCCTGGCTTGTGAGGTTGTTGGTCCCAATTCCCCATGGTATGAACCCATCTTCACCTATCTTAAGGACAACATGTTCCCTCTTGATATCTCCCATTCGAAAAGCAAATCCTAATTCTCCAGATAGCCCGTTACACCCTTTTAGGAGGTACACTTTATCGTCATGGCTACGATGGGAATCTATTACGTTGTTTGGATGTGACGGAGTCAATCCAGGTAATCAAAGAAGTGCACGAAGGGGTGTGCGGAGCACATACAAACGGAATGGTCTTAGCTAAGAAATTGTTGAGAGTAGGTTACTATTGGCCTACTATGGAAACTGATTGTTGTAATTATGTCAGAAAATGTGTACTTTGCCAAAAGTATGGAAATTTCATTCATGCTCTGTCGTAACCATTGCAACCTATCACTACCCCATGGCCATTCTCCAAGTGGGGACTTGATTTAATAGAAAAACTTACTCCTACCTCATCCGATGGTCATACACATATCATCACAAACGGCTCTACAAAATACTTTACAAAATGGGTGGGAGGCTGTCCCTTTAACCTATGTCATAGGAGCCTGTATTTCAATTTATCATGAATCACATTATTTGTCGATATGGTATTCCCTGCAACCATTGTTACAGATAATGGAAATTTATTTAAGAACAAAACTAGGGTGAAAGGTCTTTGCAACGGTTCAATCGTGTTAAAATGGTCCACGCCATATTACCTCGGGGTAATGGACAAGTTGAGGCAACAAACAAGACTCTAGTAAGGATAATGGAGAAGATGATCAAGAAAAACAGTTGAACTCGGCACCTACAAATCCATCCAGCCCTTTGGGCTTACCGAACATCCATTCACACTCCTACGGGTGCAACACCATATTCCCTAGTGTTCGGATAGAATCTATCATCCCTTTAGAGATTGAACTTGTCCCTGAGAATTTCTCTTGGACTATCTGGATAAGGATGAGGATTATCGAGTGGCAAGATTGGCTGAGTTAGAGCTCCTAGATGAGAGGCACATTCGCTGCTCTTAATCACCTAAAAGTGTATCAACATAGAGTCTCTAGAAACTACAACAAGAGAATCATCCCTCGTCAGTTTGAGGTTGGTGATTTAGTCATGAAGGAGAACCAGTTCAACTTTGAGTAGAGCCGGAAAAGAAAGGGAATTTTGAACCACATTGGTTGGGACCCTATGTTATAGTCACCAAGTACGGCATGGGGCATACAAACTGGCTCACCCCAATGGTGATGAGCTCCGGAGCCCATGAACGCCATGCATCTTAAGCGGTTCTATGCTTAAACATGGCGCAAGAAGGTTAAAAATGATCAAAAATACAAAAATCAAAAATCAGAAAAAGAAAAAGAGAAAATAGGTCGTCCACTAGTGAAAACCACGCAATTGTGGCACTTTGGACAAGTCCTTGGGTGAAAACCAGATTTCGGCACCTCGGGAGGATTCGTTGTTCACAAGCATCCCGCACTGGGGGGGTAGTTTTCTGCCTAGACCCGGTTCCCGCCTTCAAGATTCTTGTGTGCCCCATCCTGTCAAGCCTTGATCTAGCTTTGCCTTCTTTTATTCGCCTCATGAGGGTATGGTCTTTCACTATTTCCCATCTTACGCTGGGGGTAATTCAATGACTTCACCATCTTGTTCATAAGCGCATGGCTCCGCCTTGTATATTCCCCATCTAACGCACTGGGGCATCCACGCTTTCTTGGTTACCTGCACATAGCTCTGGAAAACCATTAGAAAACACCAAAAATAATAGAAAATTGTTTCACAAAAACCTAAACAATAGAAAATTGTTTCACAAAACCTAAAAACAATAGAAAATTGTTTCAAAAAAACATAAACAATAGAAAATTGTTTCAAAAAAACCTAAACAATAGAAAATTGGTGCATGAAAACAAATCTTACAAAAACATTTACTTGCATTGTCTTGTTCCTTGCTTTGCTTGTTGCTTGTATAGTTATTTTGTGTTTCGCTTTTGGGTTGTTTGTTGCTTGGGCATACTTTGTTAGGATTCATCTTTTCTTTCTTAGATTAGATTTATTCTTGCTTGTGCATATTGTGGTATGTTTTTGCATGCTAGTGAATCTTAGGAAATCATGATGTAATGTGTTAATTCATTATGTTCTTTCTTAGCATTTGATTGTGTTTATTACATGTTAATGAAGCATGAGTGAATCATGGTGTATTGTATTATTTCCTGGTGTTCTTTGTTAGCATTTGATTGTGTTTATTGCATGTGCATTGTTTTTGTTATCATTAACATCACATTACCATCACATCTAACATCATCTATACATCATATATAAACAAATGCTAAGTTTTACATCATGCATGTAGGCTAAGCTAGTCATCGCACATATCGTAACATCAATCGGGGCAAGAGGGGTCATGCATGATCAAAAATCTATCCCCCACACCAATATCATCATATCATCCCATCCATAGACATCTACAAAACACATGAGAAATGCATTTGATATCATCTAAGGATCTATCATATAACATCCACAACACATATATACATCAAACATTGTAATCGATACATACAAAGTACAAAATCAGATAACATCATAACGCATCCATAAGTGCTGAATCAAAAACGCAACATGCAATGAGAATCGACATAGAGTTATTTCTGAAAAGGGTATTTTACATCATAGAATTATGCCCACTCGTGTCACATGCATCAGGACACAAAAACAATAAAATACATCATCTCATAAACATGTGTATCTGAGCCCAAAAAGTAATCCTCATATATATACATGTGTGTCATATACATCTGTATCAACAAAACTAGATACAAATCAGTGCTCTATATCAAAAATGCCTTCAGCTGAGGCATACAAAGATGCTACATCACAAATGTCTATACAAATATACAATGTCCAGATCGGTACTCAATATAATACATCATCGATACACAATGCCATCAAAAAGGGGCATGTATCAGAAAGAATCAAGCCTTCATCATGAGGCATCATCAAAATACAAGTATACAAGAATGTACATCAAAATTGGCCTTCATAAGAGGCATACATACAAATAATCTATACAACAAAACTGTAGATCTCAACCGCAGCCTCTCCTCTGCTGGGCTCCCAAATCTATCATCTAGTTGATTTTAACACTAGAGGTTGTGGATGGCACTGGTCCAACCGGCTGCTCTGGCATGGGTTGTCTCACTGATCTAGTGGACTGGCCTGATCTCCGTGATCGAGAGCCTGATGCACTCGACCTTGACTGTCGTGGCAGTGCTACTCGCTGCTCTGGAGGAACTACCCTATAATAGGCAGTCCTGTAAAATAAGGCCTCACCACCAAGCCTGGTGGCGTCATGTATCAGGTCGGCATCTCCAGAGGTGAGCACTACCTGAAGGGTAGTATCTCACTCGCCTATCACTCGGCCCAAGTCTACCTCGGCCTTGTTTAGAGGAGGCCGCCTCTCTGGCCTCTCTCTCTCGTAGTAACAGCCTGACTTGGGCCGTGGGCCTGGTCCCTTTGTGTAAGGAGTGCCTGTGATCATGTGTATACATGATCTCTCTACGTGACAACCATCCGCACCTATGACTGGGATTGATGAAGAAGGCTCAATATCTGAGCCCCCGTGTCGCTGTCTCCCAAATCTGGCTCCGCCATGCCACTCTATCATCTCCTGGGCTAGCCTGGGCCCGAGCCTGATCCCGCTCTGAAAGTAAGGTAACAATGTGAGCTTGGGCCTCATCATGCTCTGCTATGATAGTCACACACCAGCCTCGAGCCTCATCTCTCTCTCGATCCGGGCCGTGTCTCTCTTGGCTATGACTTGCTATAACTATAGCCTTGACATTGTGGCTATCTATGCCACTGGCTGGGAGGCTATGTGTGCCTCAGGGACTGGTCCCTGAGGTGCTCTGGATGACTGTCCCTGCTCTAGGACCCTACCTCTGGATGGCTACACTGCTGCTCGTATCGGGGCCCTATGGCCTCGGTCCTGTGCCTGTGAGGCACCTTGCCCATCATGTGGAATACCATCGAAAGGATCCTCTCGGGTCCCGGCCTCGCGCCACTTTTCTCACCTGCGCTCTGCACCGTGCCATATCTCTATAGGTGGGCGAATGCCTGCTGCCCAAGCCTCCTCCGGAATGGTGAGACGTCGGGGTAACACTGTAGCATACCAAGTTGCATAGTCAGTTGTGGTCCCTAGATCTCTCACCTGTCATACTGGGTCCCATACCTGTGGGACCACCTATGTGAAACTCGCCTAGCTTGGGCCACTAGTATGCGAGGCCCCATGGTTTGCCTCTCTGAATCCCTTGTGTGCATGCAGATATCTGGCTGGGGACCCCTATACCTTGCCAAGCTGCCGGCACTGTCTACTCGATATAGCTCCATGATATAACTGTGGCTGCCAATGATAAAATGCTCCACTAGGCACACGCTAAGCTCTGTGGCATCCTCTGGCCACTGGAAATGCCTGTATGGCCACTAGATGACATCTATCTCTACCAACTCATCAAACTCTCACCTATATCTGAATAGGCTGCCAAGATGGCCACGTACATCCCCACCATCTGCTACCCATGCCATATACGATGGCTCCTTAGGATCTCAAACACAAAAAGGGCCCACGGGGCGTCCGATCACAATATGATCCCATGACCATATCTATAATAAGGAGGCTAGACCCACGGTCTTCTGACCATGGTATGTGATCAAGTGTAAATCCCAGTATAGGTGGGCCAGATGCACTGCCCCCAACAATATCTCTCGCCGCTATAGATACCATGAACCAAAGGCAATAGTCCTCTCGGGAATGAGGTCCCTGTCTTATCAGTGAGTAAGAACCCACTGATAAGAGACATGATATAGAGAGGCCCCGATGCAATGTGGGGTCAGAGATGCACTCGTGCAACGCTATGGTCATCCCATCGTGCGGTATATCATCAACACCAAACAGGGCACTGCAAGCTGCTCTAATCAGCCCTACATCAGAACTGTACTCGATCAAGGTGCCCATCATCGGCACGCAAAGAATCCGCCATACATCCTCGATGGTGACAATCATCTCTCATGTTGGTAGTCCAAGCCACTAAGCGACTCGACTCGTTATGCCATCACTCGGCTAGTGTAGTCAATAGGCCGTGATCCAATATGATGGAAGGCATTCGAGACATGGGGCCTAGCCCTACCGCCTCGAGAAGTATCGCCATGGCTTGCCGGTCGCGCCGACGCATACTACCCTCTAGCTCGGCTATCTGGGTATGCCGCCTCCCTGCCTATAACACCGGTAATCGTCTCTACAAAATAACACGCCACTAGTCAGTTCCTAACATTTCTTCTAAAATCTATCTCCCTTTTAGGTTAACCCAAAAATCCTAAAAATTCTTCTAAGTGTCATGTTTTTGACACTTTCCCATCTTTTCTCTGCCTAGGGCACTCGTGCCCCTATCATTTTTAGTGGCTTGCGTGTGTGTGTCTTTTAGTGCTTGGCCCTCTTTTCCGCGCCCTCGTGCGCCCTTTTTTGGCATGTGCACCATGCATTTGGTGTTTGCGCTTGCGCGTGTATGCTCCTGTGTGTGTGCGCCCCACCTTTTCATGCACGCACCACACTTTTCACGTGTGCGCACCCCATTTCCCGTGTGCGCATGTGTGCGCATGCGCGCACGTGTGCATGAGTGAGTGTGTTTTTATGCCCGCACGTGTGTGTGTATGTGTTTTGGCGCATGCACCCCCAAAAGGACACTTGCGCCCCCAAAAAGGCACTTCGCGCCCTATCCTACGCCCGCGCATGTGCACAGTGCACTAACGCAATTTCCTAGGGCTAAAGGCCTAATTTAATGCATTAATGACTAAAATCACTAGGCTAGGGTTCGATACTCACAAAGGGGCCATCGTCACGTGTGCCGGTACCCTCTGATCGCATCTCAGGTGTGCCTCGGATGGTCTCATGCAATCACCATGGTTCTCCTCAGTATCAGAGCCTCACGGTAAATTTTCTAAACAACTCGGTTAAAATGAATTGGTTGTGATGTTTTTACCCCCTAGTGGGGTATATTAACCCGTTTTTCACCGTCAGGAGGGCCGAGAGGCCCATTTTGATCGTTGTTTTCTCCTCTGTTCACTATGGAATAATTATTTTTCTCTTATTTTTCACCGTATTGGGGCATTTTTTGCTGTCCGATACCCCTTTCTTCTCCCTCGGAAAATTTTATTGCTCCCTAGCGATTTTTATTCTTCTCCACACTCTCATAAATAATTATTTTTCAAATAATTATTTTTTCTTAATTTTTCCACTAAACAAGGACTTAATTGTAATTTGTTTCTTCTTTCTTCCACCTAGGGCACTTTCTGATGCCCCTAGGCCCTTCGCTTTCTTCTTCTATTTTCTTCTACTGTTCACCACAATTTGGAAAGCAAAAACAATAAAAACAATATATATGTCAAAAACCCAAAACAGGCAAAATTTTTCAAAAATCCTAAAAAGTAAAAACCCTACAAAAATATTAACTTGCTTATTACGGCTAAAACTTGTGTCTTGCACATGATATTTTCTCCATATCCTATTGGTTTGTCTCACATCTTCCCGATTAATATGACTCTTAGATCGCAAATTTACAACCATTCACAAAGCTAGAAGCCTTGCCGGGTTTCGTGTGTACTGGGGCACTTTTGTTTCCTGGTGTTGTTTCATTGTGCACAAATACTTTTCATGGACCCCATGTCCATTGTCATTTCCCCTTGCATGTATCCTTGCTCGGGGCATCATTTTTAACCCTTGTCATCAATCATGAACTTGTGGATCTCTTCAACACTGATAACAAAACATTTGTACAATTGTCTTGACCGTTGTTGGGTTGGATATGTGCGTTCATACTTGTTTTCCCTGTTAAATGAGCTTGTTTCCTTCTCGTATTACATTACATTATTGTATGTTACGTGGAGTTGGTATTTTCAGCAATAGACAATTGTTGTTCAGTATGGCTTTTCATGCCATTCTACCGTTGTCGTATGCTTATATTTTTCATAAGGACCGATGACGTAGCTCTTGTGGTAATATGATGACATCAAAATTGTTCCAATAAACAATGGCTAGAGGCTAAGATCTTCCCTCCCCTCCTCCATATTTCTTCTACATCACTCCCTTTCACCCCTAATTTTCTCTCTCATTGGGGCATCCTACCTCTTCCCATTCTTCTGCCTATCTCTCATTTTTTCAATCGTCGATCGACTTCTTTCATCACCCCATCGACACTCGAGGGGGCATCTCTCCTCCTACTAATTTTTCTTCTATCCCTTCAAAATTTTCTTCCATCTACTATCTTTGAAGTGGCGTCACTTACGCCACCCCAAAGAGGGGCAAATGTAGACACCTATAATTATGCCCAAGCAATTTAAATACTTAAATTGTGTTAATTATCCCCTTTCTCACAAATCGACTGACATATCATCAAAAGTGCTCATATTCCCTCTTATTGTCGTTAATTAATTACAATACGCTAATTGATTAAGTCGCATATCCAACTAACACCCTAATTAACAACCTTCCATTAATAAATCACCTCTTCTATCTAGATTAATTAATTATTATTAATTAATTAGTCTTCCCTTCATTTAACTAGTAAATCAATATTTAATTGATTTAATCCCCTTTAATAGCCTAAATCGTACTAATATTCCTCTAATTGGCTTCTATAAGCTTACACCTACCTATTAGTTAATCATTTGATTAATTAAAGCACCCCTAACTCCCATGACTTGCTAAACATAAATTAAACCCTTCTAAAGTAAGGTTACCTTTAATAAAGCAACCTTATCCATTCCTAATCATGTTTTACCTTTATCCCACATGCAAAGGGATGAAGTGCTTCCTCTATCCATTGGGTTTTATAAGGAGCCCTCCTCCTACCTTTATACCTACACCTAATTCCCTTGAGAAAGCAAAGGAAAACACATAGTCTTGCACTAAAAGCCTTTTGCCATTCTCAAGCCCCTCCATCATCCATCTCAAGAGCTAGGCCTCACACCCAAGCATCCTCAAGGATCAAAGCAAGCATTATTGTTGATCGCCATTGACTACATAGGTCCACTTGATTTAATTAGGAAATTAGAAGAATAGAGTTCTTGATTTGCATTATGTTTGATTTTATTATTTCAAAGTTATGATGCTAATGTAGGCCTTGTTCATTTCTTGATGGTACTCTCTTCTTGTTTCTAGCTAGGTTAGGGAACTATTTTAGGTGGTAGTTTCTTGTTTTCGATCTAACATAGGAAAAAAATATTATTGTACATAGTATTATGCAAGCCAGATTACCCATTGGAAGCTGGAAAAAATAACCATCACAACAAAAAATTAATCTTAAAGGAAACAAAAGAAACATAGAGAATATATCAATGCAAAGGTGTAGGATCATAATTGAATTTCCTATAGTATCCTCTCCTCCGGAGAAAGATAAAGTTCAAGTGTTCTACTGGAATGGATAGTAAATTTGACAGAACTTCCTAAAGTGTTCAAAATAAGCATAGAAATAAGGGAATGGCTAAGAACACTAAGGGGTTATCAATCGCCTAGTAAATCTTTCTTGTTTAGTTCTAAATGGGAGTTACCTAGCCTACGACTTAGTGACCTTCCATTCATTGATAATTCCTTATATGATAAACCCATGGATGTTTTCAAAATCCCTGAACAAAAAGATAGGGGTAGTCATCAATCCTAGTGAAGGGTGTGATGTGATTTCCAAGCAACTTGAAATTCATATAGATTTAGAGGTCATAACACAAATTTTCAAATATCTCTATCATTATAAATGGAAGCCAAGTAATAGTGTCTCCTTGTACATCCAAGGATTGAGGACTACTGGGGTCTTTGGAAGGATTGGACAATCAGAATATGACATTTCCCTCCTTCAAAATATCAATAGATGAAAAACATCAAATTTTTATGACTCTCTTTGAATGTTCTGCCTACAAATTCGATGAACCCTAAACTCTGTGACCTAAACCCTTAACCCTCAACCATGAGACCTAAACCCTAAACTATAAACCCTAAACCCTAAAACCAAAATAATAAATCCTAAACCCTAAACACTAAATACTAAACCCTAAAACCTAAACCCTAAACCCATAACCCTAAACCCTTGACCCTAGACCCTAAACCCTGAGCCCTAAGCCCTAAACCCTAAATACTAAATCCAAGAGCCCCGAGCTCTAACCCCAAACCTTAAACCAATAACTCTAAACCCCGAACCTTAAGCCATAAACCATGAACCATGAACCCTAAACCTAATCCCTAAACCATAAACCCTAAACCTTAAGCCTTGAACCCTACACCCTAATCCTTGAGCCCTAAACCCTAAACCTTAAACCCTGAGCCCTAAACCCTAAATCTAGAGCCCTGATCTCTAACCCCTAAACCTTAAACCCGTAACTAACCCCTAAACCTTAAACCCGTAACTTTGAACCCCAAACCCTGAGTCGTAAACCTTAAACCATGCACCATAACCCCTAAACCCTAAACCTTGAGCCCTGAGCCCTAAACCTTAAGGCCTAAATGTTAAATCCTAAAGGTCCCTAAACCCTAAACCATAAACCCTAAAAACTAAATCATAAACCTAAAAACCCTAAACCCTAAACCCTAAACTCTAAACCCCAAGCACTAAACCCTAAACCCTAAACCCTAAGCCCTAAACATCTAAACCCTAAAAGCCTTAAACCCTAAAACTAAACCCTAACCCTAAAAGCCTAAACCCTAAACTCGAACCCGAACCTAAACCCTAAACCTTACCTTAAACCTTAAACCCTAACTCCTAAACCCTAAACCGTAAACCCTAAATCCTCAACCCTAAACATTAAACCCTAAGCCCTAAACCCTAAACCCTAAACCATAAAAACCCTAAGCCCTAAACCCTATATACCATAAATCCTAAACCCTAAAACCTAAACCTGAGCCCTAAACCCTAAACCTTGAGCCCTAAACCCTAAACCTTAAACCTCTGAGCTCTGAGGCCTAAGCCCTAAGCCAAAATCCTAAACTCTTGAACCCTTAAACATAAACCCTAAACCCTAAACCCTAAAACTAAACCTTAAGCCTTGAACCCCGAACTCTTAACTCTCAACCCCGATCCCTAAACCCTAAACCCCGAACCCTAAACCCCGAACCTCGACCTTAAACCTTAAACCCTAACTCCTAAACCCGAACCGTAAACCCTAAACCTTAAACCCTAACTCCTAAACCCTAAACTATAAACCCTAAATCCTCAACCCTAAACCTTAAACCATGAGCCCTAAACCCTAAACCCTATACCATAAACCCTAAGCCATAAACCCTAAACTCTAAGCCCTAAATCCTAAACCCTAAAGACCCCTAAACCCTAAACCTTGAGCCCTAAACCCTAAACCCTAAACCCTAAGCCCTCCAAAACCCTAAACCTTGAACCCTCAAACATAAACCCTTAACCCTAAACCCTAAACCAAACCCTAAACCCTAAACCCTCAACTCTCAACCCTAAACCCTAAACCTCAACCCTGATCCCTAAACCCTAAACCCCCCGAACCTTTAGCCATAAACCCTAAACCCTGAACCTTGAGCCATAAACCCTAAACCTCAAACCCTAAACCCTAAACCTGAACCTTGAGCCCTAAACCCTAAACCCTTAACCCTGAACCATAAACCCTAAACTCAAAACCCTAAACCATAAACCCTAAACCCTAAACCCTAAACCATGAACCCTAAGCCCTAAGCCCTAAACCCTAAACCCTAAAATCTAAACTATGAGCCTTAAACACTAAACCTTAAACCCTAAACTCTAAACCTTGAGTCCTAAACCCTTAGCCCTAAACCCTAAACCCTAAATCATAAACCCTCACCCAAAGGAAAGTCCTAAAAAGATCATTCAACGTGTTTCAGTGTGTAGGGAATAGTGTTTAAGGTGATCGATCAACTCATTTAGTTTTTATGAGAGACTACTTCCTTTGAAGGCCTAAAAAGGCATTTTTGGCCATTTTGTAGTTAATTGAACACCCTTCAAAACAAGCTAAAATGAGCTAGTCATGTCACCGAGTTATCAAGGACCATTATTTGTGAAGTATTAAGGCATCATTTGTCTCCATAAGAGACATATGAGCAAAAGCATGTATGAGAATCATGAATTTGATTCCATGAAAGGATGATTTTAGAGCTAGGAAAGGTGAGGGGATGATCTTTATATGGAGCACCATGTTTCTAAGAATGAGCAATCATTTGAGTTCACTTGATGTAATTCACTTGGTACTATTTGTAACAACTCATTCAACACCTAGTAGTGTTATCACACCTTAAGGAGGAGGCACATTACAATCACCTCATTTTGGCCATAGGACAAGAATCCCATTCAGGGAACAATCCTCTATCTACAAAGTGAGGATCTCTTTTTAGTAAGAAGTAGACAAACATCATAGAGTTAATTCATGGTCACTAAAGTGAATTATGGACCAAATTTAAAAATTAGTACCAATTCAAGCAGTGGTAGGGCCAAAATCCATTTTAGAAGGTCAAAAACCTAAAAATGACTATATGCTTTCCCAAAACAAAGACCGACTACAATATATATGCCCTAAAAGTTTTAGGTCATTTGTTGAAATCTTGAAAATGAGTAAGTACTGACCAAATTAGATTTTGAAAAACTATCTTCTAGATTATAACTGTTGGAGCTACGAGACCACTTCCATAAGGTGCAGAGTGACCCTAATTTCTTATATTTACTAAAATAAATTTAAAGTATAAGAAATAATAAAAGAAATATAATAATAATTTCTTATATTTTTGTAAGTATAAAGCACCAAAACACATATGCATGGTCCATACTACACAAAACGCGTACGCATTATAACACGTATACATTATAGGTTCGGTGATTCTGAGCCAAAAAAATTAAAACGTGAGCACGTTTTAGCAAACGTGTACACGTTTTACTTTTTTTGGATTCTTGTCTACTTTTTGGCCCCCCAACTTCGTGCACTTACCCCATGCCTAAATCTAAGTCTTTTATGTTGGAGGCGGTTCTAGTACATGTGAGATATTTGAGTCGAGCAAACCTCTCACCACATGACAAAATAATCTAATGTGGATCTCACAATTGATCCAAGGGGTTGACATAGACATCAACACACTCTAACATAGATACCTATCGCTTATGTGTTGAAACCACATCTATTTTAACCGTGACCTCTCCTACTTGAAGAATGTAACTATTTAGTGATTGACTGCAAAAGACAATATTATGTCTCCGTAATTTCACCTAGAGATTGCGGGTTCAAGTCAAAGGAGCCAACATCTCCCAAATTCAACTATATCGGTCACATTAAAATGAAACCCCGAATGGGATGAAGCCTGGAAGCAAATTATGTGTCAACATAGCCATTAGAGAAAGTGGTAACCTAGCTAAGTTCGAGAAATTAATGATGGAAAGGCATCATAAAAACAAGGTAGAAGAGGAAGAAAAATAGCAAGCCCGAGGATAGAAAATAAGGGTATCCTTCTCTAGGGAAAATCAAATGTCACACTTATGATTCTTACGACGCTAAATTTGACAACGCTTATGTGGAGGAAGGGCCAATCGTGGCCAAATTTGAGTCTTTTATGTTGGAGCGGTAAAGTACAAGCGAGAGGTTTGAGCCGAGAAAACCTCTCACCACATGACCGAAGGCTCTAATGTCGATCTCTCATAGTTGATCAAGGGGATGACAAATAGGGAGAATGACTCTAAAAATATATAAAGATTCACTGTAAATTCGTGTTAATTATAAAGTAAATTAAGTGTCAACCAAGATTATTTTGTTTAGTCTCCCAAACACTTATAATAAAGATTGTAAAATTGTTGACACCCTCTAAAATTGTTGACACCCTCTCACTTATATAATTTGAAAGTGTTTTAATTTATTTGTTCACCATTAAAAACATGAATATTTCCACTAATTTCAACATAATATCTATTCCTCAGTGGCAATGGAGTCTTATATACATCTATGAGCTCATTGCATTTTTGGGGATTGCAATAGTTGGAAGGATGTACCAATTTTTTGAGCATGCCCATTTCTCTATATCAATGTAGTTATTTGTCTTCTAAGGTTCCTTGTCTCATATCAAGTTGCTATCTGTAGCCTCTGCAGATTCATCTACGTCTTCCCACAATGACTTTTCTCCAAATTTCCACCGACATTGTGTGTCATGTTATTCACAGATAATTCATTCTCACATTGGCTCCTCCTTTCCTGTTTCCTTCCCTAAGCACTTCTCCACCCTCTAACACCATTTTCTACACCCATCTTCCTTTCCGATTATTCCTCTCCACCCACTTTCGCTTCTTCATATCCTTTTTGCTCATTCATATCGTACATTTCACGTCACGATTGCTACTTTACTTTATTTTACTTCCATTTTTTTAAGGTCTTGAATTAATCTAGTCTTCTTTAACTTAAATGCAAAATTTGAGAGAGATGGTGGACTCATTGAGAGCGGAACAACTTCACCAATGGACCAAGAGTTGATTGACTTACTCCCATCTTTTACTAATTTATATTTTACTTTATTCCAACCTAATTCTAATTCTATTTAAAGTAAAGTGTTAATTACTCCTGCATACTCTTGTATTCGTATACTTTTATTTCTTAAATTTTTTAATAAATGTACCTCTTCGATCAAGTAATTTAAAAAAAAAAATCAAGTCGAATTGTTTTAACAAACGAAACAATTCCTTAATGTGACAGAAAACAACATTAATGTTTCGACATATACCATTAATGTCAAACCCAGTAAATAAGACAACATTAGCAAATATTGTACTCAGATAGGTACACCATCGCAAGTGGCTATTTTCAAGTCAATTAGCAAATATTGTACTCAGATAGTACCTACAAACACCGACAGCTTGGCTGATGAAGAGAATTTAAGGAAGCAATAACTCGCCTTTCCAATAAATTATTTAATGCAGGGTGGTGAAGCAGATAGGACCTGGTATTTCTGAACCTAAAAAAATTAGTCATGGTTGGTGGACAAATGTCCTTGCAATTAATACAGCATTGCAATTGAAAGAAATTCGAGGAGCCCATATAGCAGAATTGTCATTGTTGTCAGAAAGAAAACAAGAGAGGAAAGCTCAGAAGCAGTTCAATGGCTTCAGATGCCGTCATGGACTGCAATTTGACCAGTCATGTCTAAAATGATGGCTTGATAAATGAGTAGTGGGACTGTTCAAACTCATGGAGCTTATGAAATGGCTAAAGAATTTAAGCTTGCATTGGGCGCAGCGTTTTTTCTCTGTGTTTTACTGACTCAGTCTATTTCTAGCTGTTTGAAGAATAACAATGTTACAGTGAAACATGGTAGGAGCAGTAGCAGGAGGATGAGAATGTCCATGATCTATGCCCATCTGAAGGTCATTAACAGGCCTGCTATTAGAAGCATACAGGTGCAGTCATGGAGCCTTTTCTTTTGACTTTATTAGTAGAAAGAGAAAAGAAAGAATAGTTATCATACACATATGTTTGCAGTCTTAAGCAGGTACAGGAAATATTATGTCAAGGGAATCAAACAAAGCTTGGGGAATTTTCTTGAAAACCAGACACCCATATAATTCTAAGCCTAGAAACAATATTCTAAGCAAGTAAATGCATTCATGGGTCATCAAGTTCATTTTGGGCCAAATGATCTCTAAATATTCTTCATTTACTTTGGGTGTGGTGAATGTAGAGCCCGGATGGAGATGTTATTGATTGCATTCTTCGCCATCAGCAGCCAGGATTGGACCATCCCTTGCTTAGGAACCACAAAATTCAGGTCAGTCTTGTTTTGATTCAGATTCATGAAGAAAAAACAATATCCAGGCAAGGTGGCAAGCTTATGCATATAAGAACTTGGGTGACATCAATATTAAATTCTTGTGAAAAGGAAGACTGCAAAAATGATTAAAATGATTAAAACTTAAAAGCATAACATACTGAGATGGGTAAATTAAAATTTTGGTGGGTTTTGTTTGTAGGATTCTCCAACTAGGCCTTCTGGGATTCAAGGCAGGGTTAATAGAAGCTTGGAGTCAGGGCCTGGCCATGCCTTTCAAACATGGCACCTTACTGGAATAGCTTGTCCACATGGAACAATTCCTGTTAGGAGGGCTACTGTGGATGATCTATTGCGAGTTGCTCCTCCTGAGCTATATGGCAGAAAATCTAAGAAATCAAAATTGTGGGTGCCAAGGAAGCCCAGTGTGACAGATGGCAATGGGCATGAGGTATTTTAGGTGTTTCTGCAAGTTTGTAGGCCACTGGATATATATACACACGCTCACAATGACTATGCTGTGATTATGTTATTTATATTATGGTTTCTGTTTGTCAAAGGAGGAGAAACATGTATATACACACAGTAAATATGTACAACTTGTGTTTTTTTTTTTTTTTATTTTTTTTTTGAGAATGTTTCCTTTCTTTCTTCTGTTTGTTTCTGTTGTGCAGCATGCAACAGCCTATGTGAAAGGTGGAGAATACTATGGTGCAAAAGCATGTATGAATGTTTGGAAACCCCACATAGAAACCCCAGGTGAGTTCAGCTTGTCTCAAATGTGGGTTCTCTCCGGGTCTTTTGATGGCTCTGACCTTAACAGCATTGAGGCAGGCTGGCAGGTGGGTATATTATTAATACACCATGAATCATGTTCATATACATGTAAATCATAAGTTACTGTACTGTAATATTGATGCGGTTGCACTGATTATTAACAGGTGAGCCCAGAGTTGTATGGAGATAATATGCCTAGGCTCTTTACTTACTGGACGGTAAAGTTTCTTATAGGAATGTAATATTGTTGTTTAACAAGATTTGCACAAGTATCTAAGGTTGTGTGGGATTGATAAGACACTCCATTTTTTATTTTTAAATCTGAAATGGCTCTTGCAGAGTGATTCATATGAGGAGACGGGATGCTATAATCTGCTGTGTTCAGGTTTTATCCAAACTAATGAGAAAATAGCCATTGGGGCTGCTATAAATCCAGTTTCCTCTTTCAATGGCCCTCAATATGATATCACCATACTTGTTTGGAAGGTCAGAAACTTCACTACATGAGTCACTCATTTGGGTTCATTCTGCTTTGTTGTAGAATCAATTAGACTGATCATATAATAGCTCAAGAAGCATCCATACAGAGCCAAGAAACTTTGTAATTTTTGTGATATCTTCCAATGGATCAGATTTTATTGTGTATGTTACCATAATTGCTAGAATTATTCTTTAATTTCTTTTTCACAATGACAAATATCTGATTACAGTTCGCTAACACTGCTACTGTTGTACCATATTCAGATTTATTTTCTCATGTTATCATAACTTTGTCTTTTATTATTCTGTTGTAGCATATCTTACATTGACAAACATCTCAGACAGTAAATCTATCACTAGTACTGCTACTATTTACATAGCTAAACATGGTAAATAAATATTACATATATAATCACAGTAGCAGTGTTAGATAAATTAGTTATGTATTGAAGCATCAATTACACTGGTTGCTCAAAATGCATCTATGGTTTTTTGCAAGTCTCCTTCTTTTTCCATATTGTTTGATTGCTAATACAATTTGCTACCGTTACTCCCAATGAAACCATTACTGTTACTTACATTGTTTAAAATCTGATAAAGTTATACTGCAAATAAGTTTGGTGTACCATTAAAATATACATGACCAATCATAGACTGGAAAGAAAATTGAAATTCTATTCAAGTCTTTGGATGATTCAAACTTTTCATTTGTTATCACTGTCACAACTGACACCATTATTCTTAATCGAATGATTTATGCTACTTACCTCAGAAAAACATCTCTGGAAAGTGTTGATGCTTCTGTTAATAGTTGAGAATTTTCTATAATGCAATGCAATGCACACGCATGCACGCACGCATACGCATGCACACCTACATACATGCACATACATGCATACTTGTATATACGTGTATGCACACACACACACACTTGCATACATGTGCACGCATGCGCTCACGTGTGCGCACCCACAATGCTACTTGTAATAATAAAGTAAGATATATGATGGATGGTGTATTTTTAATCTCTGTGGGCAGGATCCAAAGGAGGGAAACTGGTGGATGGAGTTTGGAGACGGTACGTTGGTGGGATACTGGCCTTCTAATCTCTTCACACACTTATCACACCATGCAACCATGGTTGAATGGGGTGGTGAGGTTGTGAACACTCAACAAGATGGAGATCACACCTCACACAAATGGGAAGTGGCCATTTTGCAAATGAGGGATTTACAAAAGCAAGTTATTTCAGGAATTTACAGGTGGTGGATGAATATAACAGTTTGCAGGCCATAGATTCTCTCTCTACTTTAGCAGAAGACACCAACTGCTACAACATTCAGAGCTCTGTCAATGCTGATTGGGGTGATCATTTCTATTTTGGAGGACCAGGGCAGAATTCTAAATGTCCATAGAAGTATAGTTAGCCAAAGAAAAATAGATTCTATGTTATTTTTTTGATTGTAGCTGTATATTATTTACTAATTCGTTTAACTAACTGAATTAGTAAATAATATTTGGGGAATGGACTAAGTATACAGAAAACCAGTCATGGCAGCACAGGGTAAACTGTTTCCATGGAAAGCCACGCAGAATTATGTTGTAAATTTTTCCTGTGTTAGGTCATGCAGAAGCATGTATTAGAATAAATATATGAAGGAAATTGCATTCTCCGAGTCCTTGGTCTATAGCCCAAAGAGAGATGATATCATGTCCTATTCATCCTACTAATGAAATTCTATTTTAATTGTTAAAAAGTCGATTTGCCTCCAAAGTAGTAGTCGTCACCATAATTATAAGCAACGTAGCAACTTTCGTAGGGAGTGTATAAAACGGTGGACTTAAAATATGGAAAAAATGGGACTAACAAAAATATATAATAAAAACTGAAAAATATGGAAATAATTAATATTTCATCAATTCATTTACAAGAATATAACTATTATTACTATCATTAAAATTATAGAAGTGATAAATTAATCCCAATCAAAAAAAAATACATAACTAAAAATAAAGTACTAATAATAAAATATATTTGGTTAATTATGGTGGTTTTAAATTATGCTTTTTCATAATTTAAAAAGTATCACTTTTAGTGTTTTTCATAATTTAAAATGATGATTTCCTTACAAAACATTGTATTTGGTAACTATGACTAGCAATCGCATGTGCACAATGCAATGTGATGTCGAATGTTATATGTTATTTCATTTTAGAGGGATAGTTATTAGTTTTGTAGTTGATGTTGATAAGGGGTGTGATTGATTTTGTAAGTGTAGGAATATAGATGAAGCATTACATTTAAAGGTTCTATCTCTACATTTGAAATTTGTTACAAATTCGTACATATACATTTGTAAATCTTATATCATGAGTGGTAGCGTTTTGCAGACTATTTTATTTGAACTAAACATGAATACATGAAAACTTCCGTACATTTGCAGATTTTATATCATGAGTGGTAGTCTTTTGTGGCCAAGTATTTTGGCACTAAACATGAATACATTTATACATTTGATACTGCTTTGGATACAAGAAGTTTGAGTAAGGTAGTAGTGGAGGTGCTATCAAAGTAGAGGCTAGTATTTACGATGGGTTGATTTTGTTGAGTGATATTAGTCTCGAATGCTTTGGTTAATGATGAATTGACTTGGGAAGTCTATATGGAGTAGCCATGTGGATATGCAAAAGAGAGCAGAAAGCATCTAATGTGTTGCCTCAAAGAGGTGTTGTATAGATTGAAGTGTGCTCCCATAACCTGGTATGCTATGATTGATGACTATTTTTTTGTAAAACGGGTTTCAAAAGTCTTCAAAAAATTCAAATACATTCTTTTTAAAAATTTATGTTAAAAAATAATGATAAACAATAGGCCTCGTCGAGGCCAAATGCGAGACTCATTGAGTCTGCCAAATTTTCCCCAAGCATTTGCACAATGTTTCATAAAGTTTGTGGATGCGAAATTGAGGGCATGTATTTTTGGATGCCTAGAGAATTTCTTCCTTGAGTTTTAATTCAAGGAAGAACAAAACAACAACAACCACTTTTTCAACTCACAACCCAAGGAAATACATTCATAAAAACTTGATCAAATTTAAAGCCAGATGCAATACACCACAATGGTTGTTCACAGATTGAATACTGCTCCTAAAAATGAAGCATCCTTGCAATCAGAATCTTGTAGATCATGGTGGCTCTCAGGAAGCAGTGGGGACTTGTTGTCACTCTTTTCAGATCCTGCAAGAGTGTCTGAAGTCATCAATTATGTTGTGATGGATGTCCGCACCCTGTTCTAAAGCTCCCATTTTGGCACAGGCTGGGAGGATGCTGACAAAGGTTGTGGAGTATGGAGTTATAGTTGACAATTGCATTTACTTAAAATCTTCAACAACCTTTTCAAAAATCCCATTTTGTACATATCCTGCAATCATCGCATTCCATGAGACCACATCTCTTTGACACATTTTGTCGAACACTTCATGTGCATCGTGTATGCTTCCACATTTTGCATACATATCTATCAGGGCATTTGCAACTATAATATTTGACAGAAAACCACTTTTCATTATGCTTTGATGGATGTCCATAGCTTGTTCTACAACTCCTATTTTAGCACACAGATAGGAGGATGCTGACAAAAGTTATGGAGCTTGGCTTGAAACCTGCCAATTGCATTCGTTTAAATGTTTTCAAAGCCTCTTCAACAAACCCATTTTGTGCATATCCTGCAATCATTGCAGTACATGAAATCACATCTCTTTGAGACATTTTGTCAAACAGTTGACGTGCCTTGTTAATGCTTCCACATTTTGCATACATATCTACCAGGGCACTTGCAAATGCAACATCTCACAAGAAACCCCTTTCAATTATTTTTTGATGGATGTCCATGCCATGTTCTACAGAACCCATTTTGGCACACACTGGGAGGCTGCTGGAAAAGGTAGTGGAATTTGGCTTGATTCCTGCCAATTGCATTTGTTTAAAAGTTTTGAATGCCTTTTCAACAAACCCATTGTGTGCATAACTTACAGTCATTGCGGTCCATGTGACTACATTTCTTTCAGGCATTTTGTCAAACAGTTCACGTGCCTGTATACTTCCACATTTTGCATACATATCTACAAGGGCACTTCGCAACTGCAACATCTGACAAAAATCCCTTCTCCATTGTACTTGGTGAACACCTGCTAAACTTCCACACTTTTCATACATGAGTATAACGGTATTTTGTAATAGTTTATTTGTGGCAAACTTAAATTCCCTTTGATTGCTATATGAGTGAATTTTTTACCATCTGAAAGGGTTTTCTTGGAAATGCAGGTAAACAGAATGTGTAACGCCTCTTTCAACAGATCACCTCTACATAGTATTGTTAGACTGAGATTGAGATCCGAAGCGGATGGCATTGGAAATGTGCATTGTTTGTCAGTCTACTTCTACCACAATGACATTGTCATCATTTTCATACTCAAAATTAGTTTTATTGGTGTTTATTAATTATTTGTGTGAATTACAAAGAGCCAAAGAAGTGGATGTTGACAAAGAGATGCAACGAACGAGCCCTGTTGTAGAAAAAAGAGATCTACTCGGGGTGTGATACAATTTGATCAAATAGTAAATCAGAATCCAGTTGATGAAGAAATGGCAGGAACAAAGCCTTGTTATGCTACAAGAGTGTCTGAAGTCATCATTGAAATCCTCCAAACAGACTTGATAACAAATGTTTCTTCAGATCCTTGAATTCCAGGGAGCAGACACACTCACTAGTGTCTGCAAATCCTTAAGCATTTTATAGCACACACCCACTATGACTCTCCCGAGCCCGTAAAAGCCCGTCCCATGAAAAATTCAATCCCTTTGACTATGGGCAGCAGTAATGTCAAACCCATCTTCCCACGAAAAATCCTTCACACTGGAAAACTTGATCCAGTAATTATAGAAATGAAAGACTTCACTCTACGGAGTTCCGAGGCTCCCAAACAATGGTGCCAAGACAAAATTCTCGAGCCCCTTATCAACATCAACTACAAAACTAATAACTATCCCTCTAAAATCAAATAACATATACCATTCGGTGTTCACATTGCATTGTGCACATGTGATTGCTCTATTAGAATACAATTTATTATTCATTCAGTTGTTCGAGAGAGGTAAAAGAAAATGGGCATGTTGGCACGTCTTATAAGGAAAGGCACATATTTTGTTTTAGGAAAAAATAAATGGAATAAAGTGAAACATATAGACTAGCCTTTGGCAAGGAACTAATAATAAATAATGTCCTGTTAAAAGATCAACCAACGAAGGTATTGCACCAACTTCTACTACCTCTAATTCATTTTCATGCCAATCTCAACGATAAAAGAAGTGACTTACTGCATCCATCTTTTCTCTTGTGGTTCCATTTCCAATAAGATCTACCAGGGCCAAAATGCAATTTAATACAAAAGTAATTATCTCCTACCTGTATATGGCATACTCTACAATGCAATCGAAAGTAATTACACATAATTTCGCGGAGAACTATCATACCCATTAAATTTCTTGCATAAATTGCCGGACCCATACGAGTGGAGCTAAGGTTGTTTGCTTGCAGGGCAGATCATTGATTTTGTTTATGACCTCCTGAAACTCCATCACGTATTTCTGTTAATGCATCATGCTATTATCCTTCCCAATCGATGAGATTATTTGGATCGATTCTTTCAATTATCTGCACATATTTTATCTGCAATGAAATAAGGAGAAACTTTAGTCAGAATATAATTCACCTCTTGCATTTCTTTATGAAAAAGTAGATACTTGGTGGATTTCAGCACCCTCAAAGTGAGTTCTATGTAATAAAAACCCGCTCTCACGATCTGCTCTCAGAGAGACGAAATAGATAGCAAACGAATACCCTCTAGAGATCGCGAATGTTAAAAACAACGTAAACAGCATACCGAAAATCATGATCGCATTAAAATGGTAAATTTTCCCTTCAAAACCCTTCACGTCTTCAATATATTTGATGCTTAAAATCAATGCGAATGTGGGTTCTTTAATATATTTGATGCTTAAAATCAGTGTGAATGCGGTGCGAAATCCATGTGTTAGAAAAATAGGTAGAATCGTAGCAGAAAACAGGTAAAAGCCCATCAAATTTAATCATTTTGAAAAAACTTCCAAACGGCTATCAAGACGTCAAATTTAGCATCGCTGCAGAAACGTCCGGAGGTCCTCTACCATAAGGGGAATACCTTCGGCGTAATTATAAATTATGGTAGATGTGGTATCTCCTTAATTTATTAGTATTACTTGTATTCATGTGTTAATTCGTTTTGTTATGAGATTAATTAACTAGCAATCACATGTGTTTCATGAGATGTGAACGCCGAACGGTATATGTTATTTGTTTTAGAGGTATAATTATTATTTTTTTAGTTAATGTTGATTAAGGGTGTGATTTATTTTTGTAAGTGTAGAAATATAGATGGGCCACTTAATGAAGGTTGTTTCTACATTTCAAAGTTGTTAACAATTCGTACATGAATACATTTGATACCGTTTTTGATAGTTGATGTTGTATGTATTTAATTCGGGTTTATCGTGTTAGTTGTGTATCGGTTGTTCGGTTGGTGTTTTGTTGGAAAAATATTTATTGTACAGTTGATAATGTGTGTGATTGATAGTTGTAGTGTAGGAATTTAGTTGAAACATTACATTGAAATGTTGTATGTGTACATTTAATTCTGTTACAAATTCATACATTTAAAGTTGCATATCATATTTCAAAACATCAAATAAATGTAGATGTGCATGCACATAATGAGACATGTATACATTTGTAGTATTTATATCATGAATGGTAGCCTTTAGTGGGCAATTTTAGTTTCAATAAACATGATTACATTTGATACCCCTTGAACAACAGTGTCGCTTTGGATAGAAGAAGTGTTGAGTATAGTAGTAGTGGAGGTGCTATCAAAGCAGAGGGTAGTATTTATGACGGGTTGAGTGATAGTAGTCTTGTGTGACGCCGCCGACGATTACGATGATCCAAGAACTTGCTTCCACAAACATACAACCGAAAATGGACTAATTTTATTTATTTATTTATTTATTTAGGTGTATAATTAGAAATCAATCCTTTTATACTAAACTAAGTGTACTAAGCGTTAGTGATAAGGAATAGAAAAATCTTGATTTATATTTAATCATATAGATGTATATAATGTAAGTTTAGCTAAAATACATATTTCATTGTTAATTATGAAGTTCAAAATCCATCTTTCATACTAGGTTAAATGTACTAAGAATGTGAAAATGTTTATAATATTGTAATCATCCAAATTTATTTTCTTTAATGTAGGTTAAACATATAAAAAAAAAAGAACAAAAGACAAGAGTCTTATCACTGGTATAACATTTCAAACTATGTTTAAATTTTATGGTTGGGGGTGGGTGGCTTTAATAGCCACCTGCCATTTCATTTAACCCTTCTCCTTTTTATGTGTTGGAGTCTCCTCTTTCTTGTGGCCGTGTACTCCATTTATTGGCTTTTGGATTTGCAAATCTTATGCCACCGTGGTCGGCTCGCTAAATTTAACTTGCCCTAGCCGCGTGGGTTAAGATATGGGTTAAAGATGAAGCTACTACTGGGAGCAGACGTGATTCTTTGTTCCATTCGCCCCGGCCGCGTGAGCAGAGATGTTGAATAAAGATGGAGCTACAGTTAGTGAGACAGCGTGCTTTACCTCACCCCACTCCGCCCTGGCCGCGCGTGCTGTCATGGAGGCTAAAGAAGAAGCTACAGGTGAGTGAACATAGGCGTGTTACCTCCACTATCAATGGGTGCTACGAGGTGTGTTCTTGGCGCGAATCCGCCGCGGCCGCACGTAAAACGGCCAGCAAAGTAACTCCAAAACAAAGCCCCCTTTTTTTGGAGCGCTTAAAACAAGCAGGGTTGTCCAACTAAGTTGTTATCTGCTCAAGATCGAATGCATCCTCAAATCTGAATCCGCCTTCAAGATATATTATCAAAATCGATTAAGGGACAGTGAGAGTGTTACGGGAAGACTGAAGAAAATTTATTACAAAGATTCTCTATCGAGACCTCGCTTTGTTATTTTACAGTGTAGCTCGTGGAGGAGAATCTCAAAGAGGCGGATCTGTTTCATATCAGAATATTCATGGAGCACAGTTTGCTTCGCAATTATATGAACATTCATAGACCTTGGGAGGCGCATAAATTACTTATACATACGTATGTTCCATTGCATATATAATTAATAAAATTTCTTGGCTGCGGTTCATATTAATATACTTTGTTAATATAAAAGAAACATCAATAGTATATTGGTATTAATATGATTTAATAATAGTAAATCCATTACTTTTAATATTACTTTAATATGAATGATATTTTAAAATATTAGTATCCTTGTTAAGCATTAAGGACATATGGGTATTAAACTTAATAAGTTTAGAGCTTTTACATTGAATTTTCTTTCTACACAATTTAATAGGCTTTGTACGGATTTCAAATCGATTTGATTTTATTTCCTTGATAATTTTGCAAATGGATTTTCAATAAATTCTTAATATGAGGAAAACATAATAGAGCTAGAACCTAAATCACTTCATTGACATATTGAAAACTATTTAAAACTTAAGTCTTTCCATCAACAATACAAGAATAGAAAATGCACTAATATTCCAACTTTTTCAATACATCTCTTTTAAGTAACAAAATGAAATTC
The DNA here is from genome assembly GCA_018340775.1 of Taxus wallichiana var. yunnanensis. Taxonomy (NCBI): domain Eukaryota; kingdom Viridiplantae; phylum Streptophyta; class Pinopsida; order Cupressales; family Taxaceae; genus Taxus; species Taxus wallichiana. The sequence goes on from CM031243.1 coordinate 416,245,909, forward strand.
AATATATGTTTTTTTTTTTTTTTCAAGTAAATTTCCCAACATTCCTCAAGAGGGTTTCAACAATATTTCCATTAAGTTTTAAAGCAAGAACTACTAACATTTCAACAAGATCAACATACTCATATGAGGTTCCAAGCCAAGTTAAAGGAGAATAAATAAATTGTCTTTCCTTCAACTTTCAATTCCATCCACATTACAACCTTACTAATGAAGATCAATACAACTTTCCTTCAAAATCTTGTTACAACATTTTCCACTTAATGTGGGAACAAATTTACAATAATGGAAGCTAAAATACAAAGCAATATTACACTTTCTTCCACTCTAGGTGGGCAAATCTACAAGGTAGTTTCACATTGTCATCAACAAGGCTCCAATGCTACAAACATCAACAAGGTAGCTCCTCCAATAGTTTGCTTGATTCACAACAAAATAAGGGGAGAGGCAATGCTCTCCTCCCAACCAAGATACCCAATGGAGAAGAGAAGCCATCCTCTCCATTGGCCCCCGAGCCCCAACCACATTACAATGGGAGAAAATCCAACTCATGGCAACTACTAGCTTCCACATAACTCAACATAAAATTTCACATTCATTCCATAATCCTTCAAAACAAAATCAACAACTCAACAAGAGGGAAAACAATCACAACAACAAGTCACAAGGCTTATCAAGAAAGCCATAAGAGTAAGACCTATGGGGAGGCCACTTATGCCTCCCAATGGGAATGGGTGCCACCTAAAAGCCTCCAATGAAAAACACAATACCCCTAACAACTCTTATGCCTCCTCAAGTACCCCTTATCCCTCCATTCACTCTTATGCCTCCTCTCAACTCTTATGGCTCCCCAAATTAAGAACAATAAGAAAATGCAAGCATTTCTCATACTAGGTGGGCACCCAACCCAAACTCCCTCCTCAAGAAAATGATCTCTTATGCCTCCCTCAAATAAACTCCCCATAGTCTCCTCCCACTCCCAACTTAGGCATTCTACCCATTCCCAACAAGCATTGCAAACAACAATATTCAACACAACATATGTACTCATTCATATAACAAAAAGAAGAAAACATAATACAAACAAAGGTGAAGCTCCTACCTTTCCATGGTAGAGCTTGTTCCAAGTATGAAGTCTCAAATCCCTCCAAAGATCAAGCAAGCATCCACAAGCTCCAACAAAATTCCCACAAGTATCAACAAGCTCCAAAAATCCACAAACTCTTCAAAATCCTCTCCTCTCCAAAATACAAAAGACTAAAAATGAAACTTCCAACCCCCAAAACAAACAAGAGGATCAAATAAATAGAGAAAAGAGAGGGAGGGATGATGTGGCTCCAAGTAGGATGCCACCTCCTTTTCCCTCCACTCCACATCATTTGGTCAACTTCATATTCCAATGCACCATTAATAAGTGGTTGAAAGAAAGGCAAGCACCTTACACACTCCATCTAAGCCCACTTCCCCAAAGGACAAAAATTAAATTTTGAAAGAAAGTGCAATTAATATTTTACCCTTTTTATCCCCCCAAAACACCTAAAAGACCCTAAATTTGGCCTTCCAACCCATAGGTAGGGTTGGCATGGGGTTTTAAGAGGTGTGGGACAAGTTTGACTTGTCCCACAAGCTTTGAAATTTGGCCTCTAAGGCCAAATTCGAGTTTCCCATGTGGGGTAGAGTGTGCTACACTCAAAACTCAAACACACATCAATCCACACAAAATCCCAAGTAAATCAAGTCCTAATAAATGAACTCTCTTTGGTCATATCCTTTAATTAGTTTAGGACAAATTCAAATTAGTTTAATTAAGACACTACAACCCATGACTAATAAAGGGGTAAACACCAATCCAAAGAATATGAATAATAACACAAGTAAAATTTCACTTACTAAGAGCAACACATACTAACATAATAAAAAGGGAAAATTAAAACAAAGCAACACATGACCCCTAGGTCACAATTTTTCCCTAACCAAATAATTCCAACACACACACAATTACTTGTTGCCATGGTGACCTTAGTTGGATTCTTCTCGAATTCCGATGTGGTTGGTCTCCACTCCCCAATTTTGTTGTGAATATATTATACCTGCAGAACAGAGAATACCTCCTTCGGCCTGTTGGCCGCATTAAAACATTCATGCCAAATATACAATATAATTCAAATTAAACGACACATGATTTACTATCATCTATGCAAGTACGATATCACTTACACTTTCTAGCACATTTCTATTCCACATTTCATTTATGTCAAAACGATCATCACATTAGTCCAATTATCAAGTTCTACTCAATATGATTAAACATATCACATGTCATAATTAAAGATAAATAACCATGTCAAAAGTATACAAATATCATCATCAAATGTCCACCAGTAGACCATATGCATCATATAAAGATCAAATCAATAACAATCCAATGTCTATGATATCTACTAGCATGCTAAATCAAGAAGCCATAATAAATCCATAAGTGAAGTAATCAGTCTCGAAAACAACAAAACAAAAATGGTGTCGAAGGGAAGTGGGCACTACATCTTGCTTCTTCCTTTCTTCTTGCTCCAAGTGTTGGTACGTGCGCCATATTTGAGTATCTCTCGAATGAAAAAGTAGGTGAAATATGCAGATTTGCAAGCGAAGGAACCTGAGAAAATCAGAATGTTAGACCGCCTTTTAGTGGTTCTAATGTCGACGGTTGCTCTGTGCAAAGTAAGTCCCTGTGACTTGTGGATAGTTAATCCCCAGCCATTTTAATCGGCAATTGTCTTTGATTCCCTCTCGAAATAGGGGGTATGGGAATATGTAACGGTTGGAGGGATCCCAACATGGGTCGTTGTATCTATCAAATTTGACAACAACAAATAAAGGTAATGTTGGTGGTTGCATTGATGCGTTGTAGACAATGTTAGTGATTGTTCTTGTGGCACCATTCATGAGGCCTACGTCAACCCATAGATTTGTAATAAGCATGATTTTTTGTTGTTTGCACAACAAAACTTTGTGTTCCAACTGATCATCATTAGGATTTCCTGGTCCAGTCCACTTGTTACTTTCAACAATGGATTGGGCGATCGGAACATTCAATGCCTTCAACATCTATAGGTTGTGGGAGTCCACTTGATCATTTTTGCAAACAAATGTGGTGCGTCCTTAAAATTGTTGAGCTCTTGTTGAGTTAGGTGTGTGTATGTGTGAGACATTAAGATTTCCCAATCCTCAATTAGAGGGGTTGAATCTCGCATGTGGAGCAGTAAATTTCAGAATGAAACCTATGCATTGGTTGTTCCTTGTTGCTGAAATATTGTTTGTAATGTAATGGAAGTCCAAATCCCTTTTAAAGGGCTGCCCGTAGGAATTACTTGCATAAAGAGGATTGTCCAAAACCGGTGGTAATTGGCCAAGGTCGCCAAGGAGGATGACTGATCTGTTCCCAAATTCAGATGTTCTTGAGTGTGGGAAAGCTTTATGAGCCTATTGTCAATTTTTCTTAGTAACTTTGGGCCGATGAAACTCATTTCATCAATAAGAACATATTCTATATGTTTCAGTGACTCTTGAAAATACGATAATGTACTACCTTCAAGGGGTTTGAGTTCTTTGATTGGAATATGCATGGTCGTGGATTGTGGATGCGGAGATGTTGAATGCTGAAACACCGGTAGGGGCGAGCACAAGTAGAGGTGAGGGATATGTGGTTGGTGATGTGAATGAATTGTAAATTTTATTTATCGAAATTATTTTCCTGTCTATAGCCATTCTTTGAATTATTAATCTTAGTGGAGGTAGAAGGGTTTTGTTTGCTGAATGGTGTAGTATGGTATCAAGAGCTATTTGTTATTCTGGAGACAAAGGAAGTGTGGAAGATGGTGGTGTGGCCTGCATGTTGTTGTTAATTGTGTCTTCCTTCTCTCTCTCAATGAATGATGAACCAGTTATTTGCAAATCATGCGGAATGTCATGTATGTTCCAATTATTGTGTACGTTGAAATCTCATTTCCCTAACATGTCAAGATTGTCTAGACTGTGTTGTTTCCGGGTGAAGCTATGTGAAGACTTTCCATTCTTGCAATGGCTCGTGTTGAATATGCATTCGGTCTTTGAGTCGAGAACTAACATCCGTAACATGTCCCGTGTTTGCGGTGAAAAGCGTAAAACATGCCATGGTCTGTAGTTGTGCTTGAACATGTCTCATGTGTTGTTGATGTCATGTGGGGTTGATCTAAATTCAAATGCAATATTTCTAAAAGGCTTGTATAAAAGGAGTTTTGACCAACAAAAAGGTCATATGATGTTGAATCCTAAGTTGGGACATCCACAAATCTCCATTTATCACCTTTACGGTTCTTATTGTAGCTCCAATCTCGAGAAACTTGAATAAGTAGTAGGTGTTCCATGGTTGTTGGAAGAACTTTATATGCATCTAAGAAAGTGGTTGTTAGTTCTCCGCATCGACGCCACTTTCAACGACATGTCTCGTAAATTTTTTTCCAACATTTAATGATACAAATGGACGAATGCACATAACAAGTGGTAATTTTTGTAGCATGTGGCATGTTTCTTGTGTGCTTATGTCATGTTCAACAACACTTTCTGTGAGCATTTTATGGATCGCGATATGTGCTGGAGAATCTACGTCTATGTCTCTTGAAAATCTGGATAACATTTGGTGATATATTTCTGAACGTTGCTCGCTTTCGAAGCATATTTTGCAATATACTTAAGAACAACATGGTAGGAAAGTACCAGTTGGCAATCGACATTTTCTCTCCATATGTATATCATAGTTCGATTGTGGATGTTCAATCTATCATCGTTTCTAGAAGGGAGGTACTTAATTTTCCATCACTTTCAATGTGCAAGGAAGAAGTAGGTTATGCAACCAAGGGCATTCACCTACACCTGTTTGCAATCATGTGATTGCTTTCTATGAAGGCATGTCTGCACTGAACATTTAGTGTGGCATTGAACTCGATTAAGCAATTCTTCAAGGTCTACATTCGGGAGGAGGATAGAATTTGTGTTGTATCTAGCAAGCAAGGGTCATCTAGGAGTGACCTGCGTGAACAAAATCCAAGCGGTTGCAAGCCGAGCGGGGTTCCAGGAAGACACAAACTTATCAAAGTATTGTTTTGTGGCCTCAATAACTGTTGTATCCTCCTAGTCCATTTTGTCAACTTTAGGCGCATTCTCGAGCCACAATAAACTGTGGACATGTGCGGAGCCTCTATGTTGCCATTCATACCTGCGAGACAAGGGAACATAAATATTAGCTATGTAGTTTGGAAAAAACTTTGAAATAAGTAGATTTTATTACTGTACCAAAAGTCTACTGCTCCAAGTTCCTTATGTAATATTTCTTTGTGAAATATTGTGAATCTGTGATGCAGGTATGTTGATACTCGATGAGGGTTAGAGACAATGTTAAGTGTTCTCCAACGCTATGCGGCTCGAGGATCAGCTAGGCATTCACCCGACATAATATTGTGGAGATCTGGCCATTTAGTGTCTGCAGCACTTAGAGTGAAGAATAAGGTTAGTGTCCCCAATTGTTCCACCATATCTGAAAGCTCACTTCTACTTTTTCCTAGAATGAACTTTTCCTCAAAGGCTCGATCCAAAGTGCATTAAGCTATCTAGGAGGTTGTCTTTGGGGCATTCCAGTAGTTGTCTTCACAGATCTCTAATTGTCGGAGGGATTCCAAATTTGATGTTTTGTTTCATAAAAATTGTTGCTGTGGACTAGCTTCTGTGTCACATTATGAGGTTTAGAAGGAAGTAACGAAATCTTGGGTGGGAACCGAAGCACCCATCATGGTAACGCATCAAATGAAGTGCGTATTCATGCATTGGAACTTCTTTTATGTGGGGTTGTTGCCACATTTATTTTCTTGTCGGAAATAAAGTTGGGAAATCCATTGAGAACATGCCCTCTCGTATTGTATTCATTTATTGGCAAGAGGCTAAGCTCTAGCCATGGCATGGTAAATGGAGTGTTACCATCGTGGTTGAGCAGAACTGTTTGATTTCCTCTTCTTCTATTCCTGTATTGTGAGGTGTTGGCATGAAAGATGATGAGTGTTCATACGTTTCATCAAAGTGAGTGGGAACATCAATACCATGAGTTGTAGAGGCACTTTACATTTGGGGCAGTTCCATTGTGGCTGTGTTAAGAGAGGAGGAAACATTTGACGACTCGGATGGTAGAGAGGAAAGGGCATCATCGTCGATTAAGACATCTTTGTAATAGGGATTGTGTTGGATTTTATATTGTAAGGTTGCCCAAACACAAGATCTACTGATGTAGAAATCATAATTTTTTAAATTAGATCCTTCCCTTTGTATGAGAACTATGTCCAAATCTCCAAGGCGGTGGGGTAGGGACTTTGTTATTGAAGTAATGTTTTGTGGGAAACTTATGGTGTGTCCTAAGTATTTGTATTGCTGCCATGTACTTGAGCGACTTACAGAATGGATTAACTTGTGCACAAGCATCTCCTCGATTTGGGTTAAAGACGTAAGAACGGTAGGCTATTTTTTAGGGTCCATGTTGTTCCATGAAGAGAAGCGGTGGCCTTGTTTTTAGTTTTACATCTCATACGTGGAGGGAAAACATTCAAAGGAAATTGTTTTAAT